>JANHFM010006409.1:230784-242433 GCA_032468115.1 Grayia smithii
CACTCCTGGCATGCGATGGCAAAAAGGTTAGCCATCACTGCCCTATATGATACCACAATTATAACAAGTATCATTTGATACTTACATTACATCTCTTGAGCTGGAGTATTTCCTGTCAGCTGATTCAACAGGTGGCACAAGACCACTGAAATATTTTTTTGCTTCCAAACCCCTAAAACAAATTAGAGAATAAATTTACACATTTACTGTGAATAAATCTAGTAGTCCTTTATAGAAATATATCAAAAAATTCCAAGAAACTTCTAATATAAACATCTGAGGAAAACATGTTATTCTTATGGACCTTCATGAAATAACTATTCTGTGCAAAAAAAAAACCAACTAATATCAAGGTCAGAATAAACATCTGAAGAAGCAAACTCTATCATTCAGATTAATTAAGCTTTGTTGCTGTTCAGACCAATTTGCTCAGAATCCAAAGAAAGTATTTCCTCTGATTTCCCCCCTTAGCTTATTTCTACAGAAATAAATTTAATATGACTTGGAAGAACTAAATTAATTACAATTCTTATATAGAAATTTATATCTATAAAGACATAATGCTAAACATTTTAATTTGTTGAGTAAATTTAAAACTATGGATTTGAATTTAACAAACAATAGCCTAAGGCACATTTTAATTTACGGAAACTGCAAGCTAGTCATATACCAGTGGTGGGTTGCTCCCAGTTCGGTCCAGTTCACGCGAATAGGTAGCAGTGACACTGTGACGTCACCAAACCGGTTCTATGTGTCCTGGACCTGCCCCCCCGTGCGCCAGTACTTACCAATCCGCGCTCAGAGTGTGTGGAGTGCGCTTGCGCATATGTGCAGGAAACTTTTTTTGAGGTTTTTCCGTCAAAAAAAGCTTCTGCGCATGCGTGGGAGCGCCCGTTCAGCGCGCACATGCCGGACATACGCTCCGCATGCTCTGACCATGCGTAAAGCGCGTGCACCTTTAGAACCAGTAGTAGAGGTAAGTAGAACCCACCCCTGTCATATACATATTTTTTCATTAATAAATAATACTAATTCCAGAGGGACATCTTTCAAGTTTAATATACATAGAGCATATAAGTGTTTTTACAGTGAGTATTTGGTATTAAAAAGCTTTTATAAATCCCATAGTTCCTTTATTTTATGTATCTTATCATCTAAATGTACAGTCTTTGTACTCCATGCTGTTCTAGAGCCTGCCATTTGATCCTTCATGAGATATATTTTAAAATTCTTCATGAAGTAGAAGTTCCAAAGGTTGAAAAGATCTGTTCTGATGTCCAAAGCTTGCTGCTACCAGTTGCAATCATGGAAGAAAGCAGTGGTGGCTCGGAGTATTGTCTAAAGATAAGGCTATCAGCTTTGAATTACTGAATTACTGATTTGAATTACAGTTGGCCACTAGTTGGCAGCAGAGACAGATTTTTTCATACTCCTTTCATATCATGTATTCTAGAGATTGCCTTAATCTGTACACATTGAAGTTGTCTGCGGGACTGACCTACAACCCAATTCTACCTTCCAGTCCATCCTCATTGCTTTCTATTCTAGGTACAGGTCTAGGTTCATCTATGGGTGCACCTAAATCCTTCAGTACATCATGACAATTTTTTTAAAAGGCTGAAGGCCTTGTCAAAGATCCTTATGTCTGAAGATTCCAAGCCACCTCTGCCTTGACTAAACTTATTCTACCATCCTCTCCTTAGATCTATAAATGGGATCAAATCAGGGCAACAGAGGAAGAAGAGAAACAAATGTTTATGATTCATGATTGTAATGTCTAATCAGCTTATTTATTAAACCGATTATTACCTTATTATTATTTTAAATAACCTATTATTTATTAAATTAGTATTTATTTCACTAGTTTAAATTAAAATTTAATATTAAATTAATGATCACATTATTTATTACATTTTAAAATGGTGTCCAATTCTATATAGGCTTTGGATGGCATTCAACATTGTAACAATAAGAACGATGTACATTGAAAAGAAAAAAGAAAGAAAAGAATAAGAAAAAAGAAAAAAGAAAGAAAGAAAGAAAGAAAGAAAGAAAGAAAGAAAGAAAGAAAGAAAAATCCATAGGAGGTTACACTAACTAAAACCTGGGGAATTAACCAGGTTTGCAATCTACAGGTTGGAGCCATTTGGATCTCTGATGGGGGGGGGGGGGGATTCCAGAGGGCAGGTGCTATGACTAATAACTTATTTCATCCTGACAGATGCTACTGTTTGGTTGCAGAGTACATTCATTCTGCTCTGTAATCATACAGGTCAGGCAGAAACAGGCCCCTCAGAGTTACAATGAATAGCTTACCAATCGTCTCCATTCACAGTGCTTGATGGAAAGATGTTGAAATAATTCACTATAGGACTACTCTATCATTTGACACTCAATAACCCAAAAGCAGAAATATAAAAAGAGGTTTAGCAAAGTCTGTGGGGTTTGAGCAATTGTTGAATGTTCAAGTCCTTCTTTGCCTCAGTTTCAGCCCCTTGAAGATGACACATTTGCAAAGTTTTAAGCTTTTTTTAAAAAGTTCGTCATAACTTTTCCGAAATATTTCGTGTTTTTTCCTTAGGTACCCATATGTGAGAAAATACTAAGATGGGTTGAGTGGGTGGTGGGACAATAATTTCCATCTAAGAATCAAAGACTTTTCTTTCACACACACACACAAAAACCATAGTACTGTTGAACTGGCATTTTGCTGCTGCTTTAGCTAAGACCACAAAAAAAGCCTAGGGAAACCACTGCATCTTTAAGCTAAAAAGGCTGCTCTGGTGAGTGCACATACACATACACACACATGCACACACAGATATAAAAAGTATCCTGTACCCATTCATAAGAACACTGAAAGATCAATCCATTAAAACAACAACAACGAATACTGTCTAAAAATGCAGGCATATTCTTTTAAGAAATGAAAATGCTGATTTTTTTAAAAAAAGCAAACTGCTTAAAACAAAGTTTTCTGTACGGACTCTGACTAGTATGACATCTATTTAAATATAATTCCTTCATTCTGTTCTAGCCCTCTTATCTATCATTTCTCCCATTAAGGCTTGAACAAAGATACATTTTGCTAATTACTGACATTAGCCTGATTTATCAAAATGGATGATTATATGTTTTATATGGGAAACCGAGCAGAAACCCAAACTCCTCGCTTTTGATTGATCGTCCAGAATTTGCAACCCAAAACTGATGTTCTTCGGATTTTTGATTCGCAATTTGGATTCCTGCCTTGAAATAAACAGGAATCCACTTTTGCCAAATTGGGATCCAAAATCCAAGTAATGAAACCTGAGCTGAAGAAACTTTTCCTAAGTATGTTTTTGCTTAAAATAAAATAGATAGAATATAATTCTTTATTGGCCAAGTGTGATTGGACACACAAGGAATTTGTGTTTGGTGCATATCAGTGAATATAAAAAGAAAAGATACATTAATCAAGAATCATAAGGTACAACACTTAATGATAGTCATAGGGTACAAATAAGCAATCGAATCATACTAGGAAACAATCAGTATAAATTGTAAGGATACAAGCAACAAAGTTAGAGTCATACAGTCATAAGTGGGAGGAGATGGATGATAGGAATGGTGAGAAGATTAATAGTAATGCAGACTTAGTGAATAGTTTGACAGTGTTGAGGGAATTATTTGTTTTGCAGGGTGATGGCGTTCGGAGAAAAAACTGTCCTTGTGTCTAGTTGTTCTGGTGTGCAGTGCTCTATAGTGTTGTTTTGAGGGTAGAAGTTGAACAATTTATGTCCAGGATGTGAGGAGTCTGTAGATATTTTCACAGCTCTCTTTTTGACTCGTGCAGTATACACATCCTCAATGGAAGGCAGGTTGGTAGTAATTGTTTTTTCAGTTACTATTTTGAAGCCTTCTGGTCAGACTGAAAACCTTGCAAACTGTTGTTAAAATGTCTCACTTTCAGCAGGATTTTCTTAAACTGGTTTATAATCAAGCCAACATAAGAGAGGATGAATTTAAACAATAAGTATGTTTATGCACTTAACGGTCTTCTCCCAAATATTTCCATGTAATTCCTGATACAATGACATCAATGGCTCCTGAGTTACAATTTATAAATATGTGTAGAGTTTTACCTCTGGAAACATGAAAATAGAAATCATGCAGGAGTAAAATATTTTTAAAATTCATGATCATTTATTTATAACTTATACATTGAAAAAAATCACCATCTGTAAGCTAGGTCATGGGTTTTTAACCTGTGTTCCATAAAAACCTAGTGTTTCACAAGAGCTTCCATTGGGAATGTTATCATTAAATAAATTTTTAAAAGTTCACTTAAAGACAGCCTCTTGATCAAGGTTCTGAGATTTTTATTTTTAATTTTAACTAATAAATTCTTTCATCTGAAAAAGTTTGAAAACCCCTGGGCAAGGTTATAAAGCCACTGAACACTGAAGGGAAGATCAAACATGTTATCTTTCTTAACCTTGAGACAACACAACATTAAGCATGGTAGGGCACAAATTGTGCAAGGGTGCGGTGGAAATGCTATACTTCAGACAGCTGGTTTTTAATTTTAATTTATTGTAGTTTTACAGACATCCATACACAGACAGATGCAGGTTATTAAACTAGCACAGCATATTTTATAAATAATTCCCCAAAAGATTATAGCATTTCATTTCTTTAATGCAGATATAATCACCATTTCTTCTTACCAGCTAAATGTGGTCTACCGACTGTACATGGGAGATGCTCATGCCAATAAACTTCACTCGTGTTTAAATATATTTATTTTGTTTCACCATAAAAGATAAAATATAAAACAGAAAAACAAACAAACAAAAAACATGCACCAACACTAACAACAAAAAAGAAAGAAGATTGGTGTACAAAAAAGGAGAAAAGATGACCCAAATATCAAATAAAATAAAATAATTTAACATTAAATATATAGAATCCACCCCAGCTGGACACTGAAAAAAAGAAAAAAACAATAAATTATCCTCATATATATATATATACACACACACACACACACATACATACACACACATATATACATATATGTGTGTGTGTGTAGTATGCTTTTTTTACTGTTTACTATTTACGATTACTGTATATATAGAACAGTCAACAAGTTAAACTAAACATTACATTAATCTTCAAATCCCACTATTAACCATCTGTTATTGTATTTAACACGTAGAAAGTCCACAAACAGCTTCCAGTCTCTTATAAAACTGTCTAGTCTATTATGTCTGATCAAAGCAGTTAATTTCACCATCTCTGCTAATTCAGTCAATTTTAAAATCCATTCTTCAACAATTGACTTCTCTTTTCTTTTCCAGTGCTTGGCAAGTACAATCCTCGCAGCAGTCACATGTGAAGGAATTGTACCCCAAATTATTTTTCAATTGGAAAATAATACTTAAAAGTAAAGATTCAGATTTTAATAATATTTCTATCTTAATTATTTTATGTGTTATCATTATTATGTTTATGCAGAATGTTTTCACATATTTTCAAGACCACCACGTATTTTAAAATGAACCTGGATTTTGGTTACATTTCCAACATTTATTAGAACTCCCTTTATATTTTTCACTAGTCTGTCTGTACCAATGATACATCATTTTACAGAAATTTTCTTTCAGGCTATAGTTCAATGTACATTTTAATCTATTAATCTATACATTCTCCCATTTATCTAGCATTATGTTATACCCAATTTTTTTTTGATGATTTTACCATACAATCTTTGACATACTCACCTTCCAAATTCATCTTGGGTAACATTTTATATACTTTAGCAACCAAGTGGTCCTCTCCAGAAATAAATTGACATCTAGTTCAGAAGTAGTTCTTGTGAAAAGAAAACTTTTTTTAAAATCAAGTTTAAATCTTTCAAAAAATCTATAATAATTAAACCAGTCACGAACAAATCCTTCACTTACTAATTGTTCTCTTGTCTTTATCTGGAATTCCTCTTTTTCAACTACCAAGAAGTCCCAATATGTCCTCCATTTACATTCTAATACCATCTTTGTTCTATGTAGTACTTCATGAGATGATAACCACAGTGGCACTTTATCAGATGATCTTCTTCTGCACCATACATGCCCAATCGATTGCCTAATAGTGGGAGTCTTAAAACCAGGGTTAACTTTTACTTCATTATGCCACAACTAGGCATACCACTCAAATCTCAAATCAGAACCTTCAAGGTCTAACAATCTTGGATTGTTTGAAGTTATCCAATCTTTTAACCAAATCAGACAACAAGCATCATAATATAATCTAAAATCCACCAAACTTCACTCTTGATATTTACCTGAGACCACAAAAACAAATGATGGGCCACCAATGCCACAAATGATCAATTCTCTGAATTGGTGAGTCTCAAATTCTACAGGCTAATTTATGAAAAATTACCAATCTCCTACTGAAATTTTCCAGGACAAATTCATTTTTCTGCAAGAGTATGATTATTCATGGTGCAAACATTTTTTCTGAATTGAATCAGAGGTGAGTTTCAGCAGGTTCTGACCAGTTCTGGAGAACCGGTAGCGGAAATTTTGAGTAGTTCGGAAAACTGGTAGTAAAAATTCTGACTGGCCCCACCCCCATCTATTCTCTGCCTCCCAAATCCCAGTTGATCAGGAGGAAATGGGGATTTTGCAGTAACCTTCCCCTGGAGTGGGGAGGGATTGGAGATTTTACAGTATCCTTCCCCTGGAGTGGGGAGGGAATGGGGATTTTACAGTATCCTTCCCCTGCCATGCCTACCAAGCCATGCCACGCCCACCAAGTCATGCCCACAGAACTGGTAGTAAAAATTTTTGAAACCCACCATTGGAACATACACAATAATCAGAGTACTACACTAGTCCCATAAACCTAGATACATCCCCCTTCCAGCATTATAGAATTGGAGCAATGATTATACATAATATTCAGAAGCAAGGCGGGAGGGAGACACCCTATTAATAAGTATAGTATACACACTGGTGTCTTAGCACTTTTCATGCTGGTCACACTAATGATTTTCTGGATCTCCCTAATTTCTGATCTCCATCTTTTTCTACCCCATTTGTAGCATCCATCTCACTTCTCTTGCACATCATTTTGTTTTATATTATTCCTTAAACTTACTTTTGGTTACTTTTATTCTCGTTCTTCAGATCATACCTGTCTTTTTTCTACCTATCTTTAAAAATTCACATTATTTTACTTCTACATTTTTATATTATTTGCTTTTTTCGTTGATGATTTTCTTGGCTCAGGGTAATATGTTTAAGCTCAACATTTCTCCTCACCCCCAGCCCTCACTTGTGAGCATATCCTTAGCTGTCCTGTACCACTGGAACCCTCATAAACTGACTCAGCTTATGCACGATCAATTTCAAGATTGGATATATTATAATATATACAATATCCACACAGCTACTAGGATTAGCCCCCTCAGGTTCAAAATAAAAATTATTTAAGATTTTATTTTTTTTAAAAAATGTCTAATGTTATCTTGGAGATTAGCCTGTCATCTACCACTACATTTCGTAAAACTGATATTGATTTGTTATTTTCAAAATACTATAACATGATTAAGGGAATTTATAGAATTAATCAGCTAAGTCTGCCAATAAACCAAAGTTATGAAGAAGAAAAAATTAAGATGAGCTTTTTAAAAGAAAACACATGTCATAGCATGCATATAGTATCAAAAAAGAGACTATGTTAGTGAACCTGTGAATCTGTAAATAATATCAAAGATTCAAAAGGATAAACTACTGAACAGCTACTGAATCAAAGGCACTTATTTGATTGAGAAGATAATAGACTTAATTTGAAAAGTTAATCAAACTTAACTGACTCAGTATTGAAGCCTTATTTTAAATGAACATTAATTCTGTTCAGGGAAGAAGACAAAAAAAAATGCCAATTTTTTCAAAGAAATAAAAAAAACCTTCCTTTTCAGCAGAAGCTAAATCTAAGGTATGAAATGGGCAAGTATCAAGCTGGTGGAACACATAACGTACCTATGCATGAAGTCCTATCCCCCAAGAATCCTACCGTGGCAATGAACTTCCATTCTGCCCTTGTACCTATCTTCAAATGCAATATTCAAACCTGGCAGACCATGTACAATGTAGCACCTAACTAGGAACACAGTGTCAATGTATACCACTGTAATTCTACCCCTCAGCACGTCTATATGCATGTCTGCACATGCATGCACACAAACACACATCAGGTTTCCCTTGTTATTTTGTGGAGCACCTGAATGGGCAAAGCTTAGCAAGATTGACTTCTCACCATGGTCTCTTGTGAATCAGGCCCATGCTCATCCAGGATTAAATCCCCCTTTGAGGCTCCCTCTCCCTCCCTTCTTTTTCAGAAGCCACAGGAGGGGCCTGGCTTTAAGACCTTTTGATGGTGTTGTCCCACCCTTAAAAGAAGGGATCACAGCTCTGTCTCTCCAGGGCAGCTTACTTGATGTCAACAGTGATGTTTTTTCAATGACACACAAACTTTTCTTTTGTTTCTGTACATCGCAGATAGACAACTGTGGGCCCTCTGGGTGTTTGGGACTTTAATTCCTGGCAGGAATCACCAGCTGCTGTTGCAAATTCATTATTATATTCTTCCACAAACTACTTAAATGCTGGTGACCTAAGAGCTTTTTAGTTTTTTTTTGGGGGGGGAGGAAAAAACCTATTGTCATCATTGTTAATTTAGTGTTCTAGATGTTAGTACCATTTGAAACATTTCCAGCACAAAGCTCACTGTGTATGACAATACTGTCACCCAGCTTTGAAGACCAAAGCTGGCAGTTGTAATGCAAGGTGGGAGGGGGAGACCATCCCATTCATTTAAACAAGGCCATTCTTGCCATTTGGTAATAAATCTGTGCTATCTACAAAGTTCCATCTTTAAGCAGGAAGGGATACAGGAAATAGTGGGACCCACTGGGAAATTTAGCAAGACCTTCAGGATACTAAAGCTACATTAAAACTCCCACCACCCCATTAGCTCATGCATTCTTTTAATGTGGTCTGGAACAAAGAGCCCATTGAGTTTGGCATGTAGGCGGCCTGAGACAGCATAGAGCTCTCTAACACATTATTCTGTGACAATCTGGTGTAAGACTGAGCTCTTGATTCAAGTCAATTTTTCTTATAATTGCTGCTCGCTCTGTTACGCTAGGAAGCAGCTGCCTTTTGCCTTGGTTCATTCAGAGAAGTGTTCTCTCCCTCTCTTTCATACACACACACTTTCTTTCTCACATACGCAGACACAACAGTGGTATTTAAAAAGCAGAAAGTTCCCAATTTTTGTTTTTCCTTACACATTTTGCTTCTAAAAACTTAAAATCCAATTCAGAGGAGAGGAAGCTGACAAGCTACTCATGCTTAGGAAAGCAACACAGGATATTCCTAATAAACAGGGATCCATAAGTTATTGGGTCTATAACTTGATGGAAATCAATCAGAAATCTGGAATATGGGGTGTGGTGGGGGAAAAGAGAGGAGAGGAAACGTATTTGCAAAACTATACATTTAACGAGAATAAAGTCAGACAAGTATCAAATCTACTTTGCAACATGTGTCTCTGGAAAACAATACAGGTAGTCCTCCACTTACAACAGTTCGTTTGGTAACCATTTGAAGCTACAGCACTAAAAAAAGTGACTTATTAATGTTTTTCTCACTCTTATGACCGTTGCAGCATCCTCATGTTCATGCAATCAAAATTTGGATACTTGGCAACTGACTCATACTTACGACGGTTGCAGTGTCCCAGGGTCACGTGATCACCTTTTGCAACCTTCTGACAAGCAAAGCCAATGGGAAAACCAGATTCCTTTAACAACCTTGTTATTAACTTAACAACTGCAGTGATTCACTTAACAGCTGTGGCAAGCAAGGTCATAAAATGGGGCAAAATTCACTTAACAAGTGTCTCACTTAGCAACAGAAATTTTGGGCTCAATTGTGGTTGTAAGTCGAGGACTGCCTGTAGATGTATATTCTTCTAAATACAGCTTACAAGCTTTTATATGTTGATTATCTTCCTACAGAAAAAAAAAAACTTGGTACCTTTGAAGTAGTTTTGAAGGCAGGAAAACAAAGGGAAAAGCCAGAACCAGACTCTAAACTTCTTTGCAAATGATTCAGAAGTAAAAGAAAGCTTGGGACAAATGGTGGTGTGAATGTAGCACATGTTTGCAAGTCTTTAAAGTAGCTCAGTCTTTTCCTGGGTATCACAAAACTGGTCGCTACTGTGTGATTCCAGAAAAAGGCACAATTAGTTCAAGGAGTTTCAAAAAGGGATTCCATTCAGCCCCTGAAACACATTTTTGCCTTTGAATCCAAAGTGCTGCACAGCCCTATTGCTTACACTTAAAACACTCAGACCAGAAATAAATGTTACATGCCACTCAGTAATAGCAAAGCTACTTGCAAAAGAAAGTCAAATAGAAAAATAATGCCATAAATCAAATACAGCATAAAATCAGCCCCAGACAATTGCTTGGAACACAAAGAACAAATGCCTGTGTGGGGATGTCTTATCACTTCCCCTCTGATGTTCTGTTTATTTAGTAAGGATACTTTCTGATTTTATTGAGGATGTTTTATTTTTACATCCAACATTATAAGCCAGAGTGATGATACAGTTAAAGTGCTGGGATAAAAGCCCGGAAACCCAGGATCTAGGCTACCCTCAACCATGAAAACTCACTCAGATCCCTCTCCTCAGCCAACCCACTTAGGATTCTTTTGCAATTCCTTTCTTTGATGGGTTCCCCAGCACTGGTGGCATTTACATTATCTAAGCCTTGTTTAATGCAGCCAGAGACTGCTGCAATTCAAGGTAAACTTTTCCTGAAAGATAAGGAAACAGTTATGCTATTCTAATGCAAACACAATGAGATTTAGTTGAAAGGCACCCTACTTGGTTGCTGGCCACACCTGAAATAAAAACAGTTATTGGAAATGATACAAGGTCATCAATAGCAAATGTTTAAAAAAGCCTTGGCTACAATCCTGAATTAAAGTTGAAGACCAATGACCCACAGGTACTTCTTTTTATTTTAAACTCAGCTGTGCTTAGAGTTTGCCTCTGGAGAAGCAGGTAAAAGGGCTATGCTATCTTGCCTGAATTTAGAGGGCTTGTATGCCTCAAAGCTGCACAAGCTGCCACATCTTTACACTCTTCCAACTCCTGACAGAGTTGTTGGCCAGCAGCCACAATACAGTGCACTGAAATAACCCCATCCTAATATGTCACCTGGGAAAAGTCTATGACTGTTCTAGAATAACTTCTGCTGAAATGAGAAGAATTGCTACACCATTTTGGCAACTATGAGTCACAACAGTATTGCAGTTTCAGAAATAGAGGGTATTTATACAAATAAATGTCCTTTGCAGTTCAAAAGTCCAAAAATCTTGATGTTTAAAATCTGGAGTATACAAGTATTTACCAGAAAACATAAAATTAACCAGTTCAACAACTTTAGCTGTAGCTTGGGTCCCCAGTTGCCATCTTTTCCATCTTTCCCTCTTACTTACTTAATCAGGGTGTTAAGCAGTTTTCAACAGAGGGAGCGTTGTGCTTACCTGAACGTTCGTTCTCGGTGCGCTGCGTGAGAATCCA
>JANHFM010006409.1:250143-270196 GCA_032468115.1 Grayia smithii
ACCCTCTGAATGAGGGTTGACTTCTGGAAACTGTATCGCCAATTGCACAATTTTATCGGCTGCATTTCAGAAGTGATTTGCCCTTTCCTTCTTCCTGGGGATGAGAGAGAGTGACTGGCCCAAGGTCACTCAGCTGGCTTTGTGTCTAAGGAAGGACTGGAGCTTATGGCCTCCCCATTTCTAATCACACCACTAAACTGGCTCTCTTCAGTCAGCTTAGACCTGCCATTTCTTCTTCTTTAATCATTCCTCACAAGCTGCTACTCACTGTGCAAAGGAGAGAATGGAATTCTGGAAGTAATTGAAGTTTGTTTGATTTTCTCAGTTACTATTTGAATAAATATTTATTTAATCTGGTTTTTTTTTTAATATGCCAGACCTAATTCTGCCAAGAGTTTTTAATTCTTTGCTATCTCTTTCTCATACAAACTCCATAATAGGAAAATTGAGTGCCAAAACTATTCATAACTGCTGCTGCTTTGGGGACATTGTAGGAGGAGGACCATATTAATCTGGGGCTAACAACCAGAGTTTGGAAGCAATTTTTCAGACCAACATATTTTCTGAAAAGGCAGAATTTGTTTATGTAGTTCATGAAAACCTGGGCCTTTTAACAAAATCTGTTAGTCTGCAAAGGCATTACTGGACTTCTCTGGACAAACCTTTATGATTTGTCAGAACTAAATTTAGAGAAACTGAGGTTCAGGGTAAGGAAAAAAGATAGGGTTGTCCTGATGCCTGTTTACCTCTCGAAATGAACACCGCATACAAATTGTAGGACTGCAAGAGATGACATCAAAAGAAAAGTGGAGGTGAAAGCTCTAACCATGTCAGACATGCAGGCAACAGAACTTTTCAAGCTAAGAGTAAAGACTTCAAAGAACTTGTTATGAAGACAAATTGGAAAGTGAAAAGTAAACATTAAGCACAATATTAAGAACTCAAAAATAATATTTTTCCTTAATTGATAAGAGAAGAAAAGAAAATGGAAGGTAGTTTTGTTTTCTTGGGTTTAACAACAATTAAAACTAGAGAACAATGGAGAACTTAATCAAGAAATTAAGTCTTGGAAGGAAAGCAATGACATACTGGTACTTCGGACCATAATGGGTAAGGCTATTTCCATGTCAGTAAAAAATCCAAATGCTTAATTCAATATTCTCTTAGTAATGTATGGCTGGGAAAGCTGGCCACTAAAAAATAAAAAATGAAATAAGACAGATGCTGTCCGATTACAGATTTGAAGACAATAACTAGAAGCACCAGGGGTTTCAAGAAGGGCCAATTTGTGAGTCCTGAGCCAAATCAAGGCTGATTTTTTTTTCTTGTTGTTTAGTAAACAAAAATTCCTACTTTAGATGCCTAATGCAAGCTTATAATGTACCAAAGAAAAGGATTACAGTATATATTTAGCAAGACTGAAGGAAGTGGGAAACAATGGATAAGAGTGGATGAGATCAAAGAATGTCCTTGGAAGAGCTATGAATTACTTATTATCTTCAAATAATGAATGAACACAGAACCAAAAGTAAATGTGGACAGAACTAACTTTTGTCTCCTGGGACCATTATATACCCACCCACATCTATGAGTAAAATGCTAAAATTTCATGTTTACATAAATCTAAGCAATAAAAAGTTAACATGATAACAAATATGTACTTGGAGCATAGTGGCATGTGACCAACTGACACTGTGATCTAGAGAAAGCCTACAGAACAGGACAAAATTAGCAAGCAATTTTTAGAAATTCTTTGTTTCTAATACTGTATTTACTTAAAGTGAATGACATCGCTCCTGTAATGTTACCCGCCCTCACACATGCTTTAAATATTTCAAGCTGCTGCTTCAGATGAACATTTTTGTTGCAATGTTACACTGCCAAATATATAACCCATGATCCTAAACCCAGTAGCAGGGACCAATGGAACGCACGTTGATCGCCATATCTGAACACTCATTAAGTTACAAAGGAAGTGTACTCCCCAAAGAAATGTTCTTCTTGGTGCAGCAGACTTCACCCTGCTATTTGTCCTGGAAGCTCTGGAAGTTCACAAACAATGCTAGTCTTTAATCATTGGTGCTACAGTACAAAGAGTCCAGTCAATACAGAAAAATACCCATAAATTAAAAAAAATTGGATGAAGATTCTTAAGTCTATTCCAGCTGTCCCTAACCTTTCGGGCTTGGTGGCCTGGTGGGAAGGAAGAAGGGATAGTTCCTTGCGAGTGGCAAGCAGGGGGTAAGTGCAAGATGGCTGCCACTCACACGAGGGGCGTTTCGCACGCGAGCACAAGATGGCCATTGCTCGCATGATGGGAGTTTTGCACGTGAGCACATGCACTCACCCACCACTTGCGCAGACTGGTTCTGAACAGGCTACAGCCCGGTAGTGGCCCACAATCTGGGGGTTGGGAACCCCTGGTTATTCTATATATCCTACCTGTTGTTTGTTTATTCATTCACAGAAAAATTATTCTTCCTCAATCACTGCTCTACTGTATTGCCTTAGAAGGTGGCATTACAAACAGGTCTCTGGCCTTCTGCACTGCACAGTGTTTTTCCACTGATATGGCCTAGTTTTAGGCTTGGGTTCACTGGATAGAAAAAGAACAGTATTATTTTGCAAGATAATGATTCCCATTCAAGCATGATATGGAGCACTTAATCTATTTAAATGCATACTCTCCCAAACTGAATTATTTCTTCCAACTTAGGCTAGTTTACTACTTGAAGAGCATTTAAGGATACTAGCTTTTACCTCCATTCTGAAATAATACAGAATGATTTGAATATTCTTAAAGAAGCTAAATTGACCAGAATCCAAAGCATGGCTTTTTTCAAACATTACATCAGCATCCCCCCACCCCCATTTGCATAGTTGCATCAAAAATGTGCTCATGCACATCCACCCCACTTCATTTTTCTTCCATATGTTCCAAAGCATCTCTTTCGAAGGATTTGTTCAGTCTTGCTGTACATCCAATTCAAACGTTGTGAATCACTCTAAATCCTATGTCATGGGCAAAAAGCAGCAGATATATGTATGAATACATATACTGATTAAATTTTAAAGCTTACTAATTAACTTTCTCAAAACCTTTTTGAGCAAATTCATGAGGAAGGGATGGGCTGCCGAAATAATGGGAACTTCCCCTACGCCAGTACTTCCCAAACTTTTTCCTTTATTACCAATCCTTATTTAAATGTCTCTTATTGTGATCGGATAATGAGTTTGTGTGTTCTTATCCAAAGAAAAACCATTTTTACCACTTTTTGGTACATTTACCCAGGTATGAGAAGCACTGCCCTAAGCATTCTCAAAATCTGTTTCACAGGAAAACTTGAGGATTGGCAAAGAGTTGCTAGAGATGGAAGAAATTACTTTCTCCCATCCCACCAAGAAAAATTACTTTACTTTAGTTTGCAGGAGTATGACAGGAGGCAACTTGGTGTTTTCCTTTATTACTAAATTTTGTGTGCCTGTCCTATTCAATTGTAAATACACACAAAACCTCCACACATTTTCTAAAGATTTTGTTACTCAAGCTGAACAAGTTGTGCATGCATCCATGGTGGCATTCTAATGCTGATATCAACACCAGAGTTTTTATTGTATATATTTTGATAACTTGGTATCAGTTCATTTGGTTTTTCTACAATCTTAAGATGTGAGAAGAGAAATGCCAGTGTTGGATAAGGATTTCTTTATCCTTAAATCTGTTTGATTTTTCTCTCTCTTAAAATACTTTTTTTGCTTTTGTAGGTTGCTTGAGAGGAAGAATGTAACTGTTTTTCTATCACTATATTAGGTGCTGGTTCCAAGCTAGCCACAGCAAAGCCTGAGAAGTATAATGAAATGCTGCAACACTTGTCTACAATCTAAGGAATGTGGTTATTAATCATTACAGTCAGCCTGGATCAGGAATCTTTTGACATTGTTAAGATATTTACTGGCCAAGTGGGTACATTTCAAGAACCTATTTCAAAGATTTGAAGATTACATTTCAATGGATGAATACTGTATATTGCTATCCATACAACTGCATACATGAAACTAAATCTAGATTCTGCATCACTGCCAAGTCATACAGGAGGTTATGAAAGAGAAGAGGATGATATTCAGATTCACAGATCTCATACAGCATCTTTCTGAAACAAAGAAAAACTGGGCAAGTATAGTCAAACATATTCCATATAGAGTTCTCAAGGGATAAACATATTCAGAAACAGAATCAAAACAAACAATACACAGATGTAGGCAAAACTAAGATGCAGAGGACACCAACAATATACTAAAGTTGCTGAGAAACAATCCCTTTGTTGGCTGGAGTCACACATAATGCTTACTCTTAAACCATGGAATACTAGGCACATTATCTTTAGTGCAATTGTGTGAACAATCAACACATTGCTAGCTTAGTGTGGTTCATTTGCTTACAGCTTAGGATAATGCATGAACTCATATCCCTTCTGGTAATTAAGTTACTATCAGTATGCTTGTTAAACAAAACATGGTTTAAGCAAATCACAATGTATATGTCACCCTAACCAGCAAACACTGGCACTAGGGAGACCCAGGTTCTAGTTTACCTTCAACCATGGAAGCTCTTTGGGTTTGTCACTCTTCCTCTCAGTCCAACCTACTTCATAGGCTTGTTTTTGTGGACAAAAACTGGATTATAAATGACACCTTGAGTTCTGGAACAAAAGGCAGGTGATACGTTCATAAGAAAATAAAGGGTTAGTTCTAGGACAGTTAAGTTCCATGCAAAGCCACTTAATTTAATGTTTATTGAGGTGAAGACATGTGATATTTAATAATGTATATTTGACAGAGAAAAAAGTCCCAGCAATCATTAAAAAAATAAGTGCTTTTCCTAAGTAATTCCTTATTGTTAGATGGTTCTTTTTAGCAATCACAAAATTTAAAGTCATGGAATTATTGGCATTTTACTGAAAAAGTTAATGCAACGGTTCCATACTTTGCAATATACACAGCAGCACGTAAAAGCTACATCTATACTTTTGCAGATTCCTCATAATAACTATTCATGATATATTAAATACATTGCAGCTTAAACTCCTGCCAAAAAGATAGACATTATTTATGCCAGATTTCTTTGCTAATTTTTGCATTATGGTGGTAATTTCATGAAAGGAACAAATTTCTGTTTCAGTAAGCAGCATTTTTTGTAATGTTGCTCCCTGTGATCTCTTTAAGGAAAATGAATCCCATGACTGCCTGACTCTCATGACTCAAACCAAGAATTCCCCACTCCCTTCAATTTATGTTCCATATTCCACCCATCCTTGAAAGATTCCCCCTTCACAAAGCCAAGCAATATAAAACTATACAAGATACCTGCCTTCCAAGTATCTTGTGGCTTTAGTTATATTTCACTTGTTAACATATTTCTCAAGAGCAACCAATGGATGATTCACAAATTCCTTCAAACTATTCCTAAAGCTAATAAAATAGAGAGAATAGAAAGTACATGTTTCATTAGAATGTACCGTAATATGAATATTCAAACTGTTACAAACAGACAACCCAAACAAAATTCTCACCCAGAAGAAAATAACTAAGTAAATCTATAAATAAAACTGATTGCTGGGCTTCAGAAACAGGAACTATGTTGTCCTGCATCTGCCTGTATCTAATATATGCTGATTTTGAGCTGCTTCATCCCAGACTACATACATTCAGATGGCTCAGTGCAGGCATGGACTGTGGGCAACTCAAAGTGGAGACAATTTCAAAGTTATATTTTAAAAGGTAACTTATGATTTTGAATGAATCATCATTTTGGGCATGTTGCCCATGGAAAGGAAGCAAGTCTAGTCAAGTGACATAGTGACCAAGATAATGGACAAGCAAGGCAAATAATTCCATGGTGCTTCCAATTGAATCAAGTCCAGTGGAATTAAGAGTCACAAAGCTATGTTTACCTATTCCCTAAAGAGGTTGACTGGAAGAAGTCAAAGCCAGAGCAATGAATCATGCAGAGATTAGATAAGAAAGTACATTCCTCTATTTCCTACTAAACAGAGCAACAGCTACCACAATAAAATGACAACAAAGGCTTGGCAAAGAGGCCAAATTTCTTAAGACTTTCCTATTAGTTTTTATACAAAAATATAAATATTACATTGGGGTTTCAGGTATTTTCCACTTTAATTTAGATTTAGTAGAAACTACTTAACTGTACACATCAGCAGATGGCACCTAACAAAATCACTTTTTCATTTATTGATTATTACTTATTTATTGTTATCATAAGACACCACAAATCAATCCTTATCCATTATCATTTAAAAAAGCTTGATGCCTTGTGGTTCTATTACTGTACCTCATTTTGAAAAACAACCCCTTTTTTTTACTACCCGTAATCTTCAAACTTGAGTTTCCTTTTATCCAAATTTGAAAAAAAAATCTTAATATTTTAAATGGCTTGATTAATATAGTTTAAGTGTTATAATCTTATGTTTTCATATAACATGCATTCTATTTAAGAGTGCAATTAACTATTTCAACAAGCTTTAAAAAACAGAATACTAGCACAATATAGGTGTTAGATTTTCTGAACATCATACTAAACTATGTCTTGTATTGAAGATTACTTTAACTATCATTTGCTAAAGTAACTATAGTGGCTTAAATTGTACTAAAGCCATAAATTGCACAGATGTTTTACAGATCTCCCATCATTCCTCAACTACTGCCTGTTGCTGGGACTGACATGAATTGTACTGGGGGGGAAAAAACCAACTATGGAAAGGTCCAGATTGGGAAAGGCAGTTTTATAAGTCACTCTACCAGCAATTTAGTAGCAATTATTTATATAATCCTCAACAGAAGCCAGGCAGTATTTGAATTCCAATGTGACAGATTTGAATTATTACCTCTTGTCTACCACTCAGCAGCAGTTAGAAGGCTTCAAATGAGATTAAGATTTAAGATCCATAACACTGTAATGTACATTTAGAAACAGATTCAAGAGACCTTCTGCCTTTCCAATCAACCCTGCAACATAAAACCACATTGGAGTCATTGTTTTGCTTTTATGGTTTGTAGAAAGCTTTGTGGGAGCTTATCAAGAAAACAGGAGCATAGGATAAACTTCCTGGGATGTTTTCCTTAAACCACTACTGTTTTTCTGATATCAGTTGATGAAAGAGTCTAACAAAGATAGCAAGTCAAGGAACATGTTTGTGGAAATCAACATGTTTGTGAAATCAGAGTCTCAGTCACTTGAACCTTGATGTTAGATGACCAAAACATCTAAATCAGACCTGTCAAACTGGTGGCCCGTGGGTCAGATGCATCACATATAGGCCAGGCCCACCCCGGCTCCGCAAAGGCAAAAAACATCACAATAGTCACAAGACACGATTGAGTTTGACACCCGTGATCTAAATAATCTATCAGCAGATAGCTGAGGAACAGCAACCAAAGTGCCAGATGTTGCCAGCACCCAATCAACCAGACCATGATGAAGACACTAGGATTTTGGAGCTCTGCAATATTTAACAAGCCACAGCATCCACATGCTGGGATGGCAGCCCAGAATATATTATTTGAATAGCTTTAAACCAGGTGCTACTGTAGAGATCTTTCACTGCCCTAAATCTTATCTTTACTTTACAGTACAACACGTGACTGCTACATAAACTCAGATGTATGCCATTTTAAACACTATGTTACAGAAGTCCTGAAAAGGGATGCTTGTACCACCTATTGCTCCTAATCTCTACTTCAGGTATGTAATGCTCCATGTTTGTTCTTAAGAGTGACTTTTTGGGAAGAGTTCAAGTGTCATTATGGCTGTTTCCTGGCCTGCAATTTGTTTGTAGAGTTCAGAGTTCACTGGTAATTTCTTATTATACTATCTACAGTATCTGAGCATTGCTTTCCTTATACTGCTTGCATCATGGATAAGGGACAAGGTAATTCCTCCAGTACCACAACTTAGGTGTTTATATCAGAATATCTGATGCAACGACATAATTATGGCATTTATGTGATTGCGCAGTCATAGGCATGGCATTTTGGCATCTTTGCCATTTTTTGCAAACCCCACTAACTTGGAGGTTAATTTCACATGCTGTACAGCAAATGTTTTCAATATTGGCACCTCCTACGTGTGTGGTCTTCCAGTTCAGACTTCCCAGTCAGCATAAACACTGCTGAAAAGATTGCATAGCTTGGTTGGGAAGGCTCCATTATGGTATGCATGTCACCCCCAAGGTTAATGGCTGAATTCATATACTCCCCATAAAAAATAAATTTAGGCTGCAATCTGTATTCATTTACCTGTTATTAAACTGGGAAGGCATTCAATAGGATGTATAGTTCTAAATAGTAGATATTATAGGATTGCCCTGCCTACCCCCAAAAAATCCAAAAAATGCAAAATATTACATAGAATTGTATATTAGAATGCTTGGAACTATTTTCAGATGTTCACAACTGAATAACATACATTTCCCCAATTACTTAAGAAAAATTATGAATGCATTTTCATACAATTTTCATACAATACAACTCTAAATGCATACACAGTCACACACATATATGCCATATTAGGGACAGGGATCAAGGGGAAAAAAACACCTTAATTACAAGTTTAATGATAGAAATGGCATTCCAGCTGCCATCATGAAAGCAACACATGGGGTATTTAAGGGCAAATGCATTCAACCGGAATAAAAATGCTTAATAGAGATACATTATGTCAATATCCTCTTGTAATCTTTCAGATCTGCACCAATGAGCCAGCGACAACTTGCACAATACTTCTGAAAGATTTGTAAACAAACATTAAGTTTCCAACAGCAATTGCAAGGCCATAAACAAATCCCTCTGCAGCTGCAGCACAGCTGGTCAAAACATCTTTGGGATTCTTCTGTTAATCCCTATGTGTTATAAACAAGAACACAAATTTCCTCCAAACAAAAAAAAGGATCTTGTAAATTGCACAGTGCAGGTAAGTCGCAGCCTGCTTCCTGTTTATCGGGTGAATTTGATAGCTTTCTTTTCAGCAAGATTAGCACAGAAATCAATCAATTAAAAGAAAGTACGGACATTAGTGATCAACTGCTCCTTTGCTACTATGCTGGGATATGACCAGATAAACATAAGCACAACTTTTGAAATTACAAATAAACTTGTTTTAAACAATACAGTGAACCATAAATTAAACACGTTCACAACCCTCTCTATTAAAAAGCAGTTGACAGCCTTATGATTCGGTGAATTATTGGAATACAGTGGCAAAAATCACTAACTGTTGTGTTATTCTACTCAGTGCAAACAGGAAGAAAAACTCTAATAAGTTAATATTCCAACAGCTCTTTTCCAACATACTATTATAACTTGAAATAGCATAGTAGCTATTAGCATAGTAGCTAAAAGAACAGCAAGAAAACAGTTCTGCAGAAACTGCTTTTTGCCACTGTTTTTACCCAAAATAATTTTTATAACTTAATATATTTCTCTATCATAAGAAATGTCTCACCAAGAAAAATAAATGAGGGATACTTTTGCAACTGGTTCACCAAGAAACTCATGTAAATTTTGAATAATTCCACCATTCCTTTCAACAAAATCAAATCAGAAAAAGAAAAATATTAGAAGGTGATATCAAAAATCATTTACTGAAATCCCCACCAAATGCAGAATATGATTTGCAAAACATTCCTGACAACTGATTTAGGTCTCCTTAAATAAAACTGTTCAATTTTATAATCAACTAAACAAAGGAATAAAAAGATATAAAAACACTCAAATCCATAATATGGGATTAATTATTTCATGTCATTCAAATCAAGTGATTCCTAGAAATTCACTCCCTACACTTCAAAGGAAACCTGTTAGAAAGATTCTCAAAATCCTAAGATCTATGCTCATCACCCTGTGCCTTCTGGAGAAAATACCGTGGTATAAACTGAGTAAATGATGTAATCAAAGCATATTTTTTCCTCTTTTTCTATGCATCTCCAAAACTGTAACACGGAAATCATCCTGTTTGAAACACAGGATCAGGTAGCACTCAATACGTTCCACTACAAAGGATTTTTAAACACAGGATCAGGTAGCATTCAATGCGTTCCACTAAAAATCTCCTCTATTTTTCAGTCTCTGCCAAGACAACTTTCTATGAAATAATAAATTCATGTTAATCAGCTTTTCCCCACACTGTAATGGGTGTGGTAATTCTTACTTTGAGTTTGTGAATAGAGTACAAATCCATTCATAAACCACCAGAGAATTTTCCAATGGCAAGCAAAAGAATTTTAATGTAGTTTTCTCAGTCATTTCAGTTTTCTAAGTGGAAGGATTTGATGGCTCCATCACATAAGCCTCTGTTTGCAATATTAAAAAGACAAGTTTACCTTTTCAGTTAAGAAGGAAAATATTTCCTAGCAAATTATCAACTTTTAAGAAGATACAGTAGTCCTTCACTTACTACAATTTGTTTAGTGACATTCAAAGTTACAACAGCATTGAAAAAAGTGACTGATTACTATTTTTCACACAACCGCTGTGGCATCCTTATGGTCATGTGATCAAAATTCAGACACTTGACAATTGATTCATGTTTATGATGGTTACAGTGTCCCAGGGTCATGGGATCACCTTTTGAACCTTCTGATGAGCAAAATCAATGGGAAAGCCAAATTCACTTAACAATCATGTTATTAACAACTGCAGTGATTGTCTGTAGAGATTCTCAGTCATCCAGATTATGGTTGTCCCAAAGGTGCTTTTTCAGGAGGCAACTGGACTTTCTTGTTTTTTCTTTGAAGATGTTTTGCTTCTCATCCAAGAAGCTTCTTCAGCTCTGATAGACCCTCTATCCTGTCAGAGCCGAAGAAGCTTCTTGGATGAGAAGCAAAATGTATTCAAAGAAAAAACAACAAATGGATCACTTAGCTACAGAATGAACGTAGGACGTACCTGAACGTTCATTCTCGGTGCGCTGCGTGAGAGTCCAAGCAATGGGTTATACTCTCATCCGATTGGCCAGAGACTGAGTAAATGAGTTTAAACATGCCTCTTCCTTCCCCTGTGCCCCTATCAACGAAGTCCTGGATCTTGAGAAGACGGAAATCTGGAAGGAAAACACACCCCGTCCCGGACCCTGGACGGGTCTCATAATAGGAAGGGGTTGGACTCTCACGCAGCACACTGAGAACAAACGTTCAGGTAAATCCAACATTCATTCTCCAGTGCGCTGCTTAGAGAGTCCAAGCAATGGGATATAGCCAAGCTAATTATCCCTAGGGCGGGGAGTCGTGCAGTCCAGGGTCCCCTCCACTGGAAGGATCTGTTGTAGCACCCTGTGGCCGAATGCCACCTCCACCAATGCAAATTTGCAACCCTGTAGTTACTAATGAAGGGGGAAGGAGAGATCCAGGTGGCAGCTCTGCAGATGTTGAGGATGGAAGGTTGGGTGGCCCAAGCCGCCGAGGTGGCCACACTCCTTGTAGAGCAGACCGCGATGTGGCTAGGCTTTGGTTTGGAGTGAAGCTCATAGGCCAAGGAGATGCAGGCTTTGAGCTAACTGCCAATTGTGGCAGATGAGACTTCGAGACCCAGGGACCTGGGTTGAAAGGAGATAGGTAAGGATTCTGTCCACCTGATTGGAGCCATCCGTCTGATGTATATTCACAGGGCCCCGCGGATGCTGAATGAGTGTCACCTCCATTCACTGCAGTGTCGAGGATTGGGACAAAAATCTGGGAAAAAAGACCTCCTGGGATCTATGGGCCCAGCTATTGACCTTTGGCAGGAAGGTGGGGTCCAGGCTTAAGACGACTCGATCCGAATGGAAGATGCAGAGGTCCCGGTTAATGGAGAGAGCTTCCATCTCTGATATTCTCTGTACTGAGATTAGTGCAATCAGAAAAGCTACTCTGAAGGTCAACTCTGAGACTGGATGAGGAGGGTGGCTCGAATGGGGCCACGATGAGGGCCTGTAGTACTAGGCTTAAATCCCACACGGGATACCTGTGTGTAGTGGGAGGGTGTAGATTGGAGACCCCCTTTAAGAAGTTGCAGATCCGAGGATGCTGTGAAAGGGTGGCTGCCCCGATGCAGGGCAAAACAGTTGCTAAGGCTCCTATCTGCCTGTGGAGAGTGTCAGTGGCAAGACCCTTGTCGAGCCCTTCTTGATGCAGAAGAGGGAGAGATGTCTTGTTTAGAGCACCAATGGCAAGAGGCAAGCCAAGTGGCGTCATAAATGTGGGTAGCTGACGGACGTCGAGAGTCAAGATGGTGTCGATGACCTTGGTCAAATACTGGTCCTCCCTCAGGATCTCCCTTTCAAGTGCCATACGGCCAAGGAGAGATTCACTAGGTCCTCCAACCAAGGTCGGCATGGCCAGTACAGGGCGACTAGTAGGACCTCCGCCTGTTCCTCCAGAATCTTGCGGATGACTCTCGGAATCAGAGGGATCGGAGGTAAGATGTAGAGTAGGCTGCTGGCAATGGTGCAAGTTTTTCCTTCGGCTCCTGCTGCTCTGAACCTTGAGGAAAACTGGCGAAACAATGTTTTTGGGAGTGGCAAACAGGTCCATCAAGGGTAGACCGAACTGGGCTGCCGGTTGAAGAAACGGGGCTGGATATAGCTGCCACTCTGAAGGATCAATGGTCTCCCTGCTCAGTCAGTGCACCTGGGTGTTGGAGACCACCAAGGTGTGCTCCGCCCATAGGGAGAGTTGCTGATGTTCTGCCCAAGATCCCTTGCTTCGCACCTGAGAAACCATGATCATGTATCCCCCTGACGGTTGACGTGCGCCTTATCAGTTATGCTGTCCGTCAGGAGTAGCAGATGTTGGCGCTCCAGACTGATTCTGAAATGGCGGAGAGCAAGGTGTGCTGCCCTCAATTCCAGCCAGTTGATCTCCTGAAGGAGATCCCTCGGGGACCAGCATCCCTGGGCCACCTGGTCCTGTAGGTGAGCTCCCCAACCATGGAGGCTGGCATCCGTGGTCAGGACCACACAGTTGGGTTCTTAGAAACTGCAGCCTCTTTCCAGGGCTATTGAGTTCCACCATGCCAGGGACCTGAGAACTCTTGGGGGAACAGTGAGCTGAGTTGAGGTATTGCTGAGGCCTGCTCTCTGGCTGGGCAAAAGCAGCCATGGGAGCGCCCGAGAGTGAAGTCCCACCCAGGGGACAATTGACAGGCAGGAAATCATTTTGGCCCAGAAGCTTGGATAGAAGCAGAAGAGGGACTCCTTGCTTGGCCTGACTTGTCACACTGTGGCTCGAATATTGGTGAGGCATTCCGGAGATAGAAACACCTGGCAGAATAGGTCCAGGCCCCTGAGATGAACCAACTCAGAAGTTGGGTGCAACTGACTCCTTTCTAGGTTAATGGTTTGCAAGGCCCAGGTGTCGGTGTGGTAAGATGCCAATGGTTGGCGAAGTTGGCCAGCCGACTGCTGATGGGCCGTGATCTAAGCAGTTGCTTTGACCTGCGGATCAGCCCTTCTATGGGCGGAGGAGAGAATCCTCTTTTTATCTCCTCCCTCTACTAGGATGGGATCCAGCGCCTCTCTGAAGAGGGAACCGCCCTTGAATGGAGCAGCTGCTAACCACCATTTGGTTTTTGTGTCTGTCTGCCAATGGCAGAACCATAATAGATGCCTTGAGGTGATATTGGATGCTAATGCCCTTGAGGCAACCTTTGCTAGTAAGCGTCTGCAGAGAATTCAGCTGCCGCAATCAGCTTGTTTGTATCTGTTGAATACGATATCATCAGGAGAAGCCCTTGCCTGTATCTGTCTTAGCTAAGGCAATGATGCTCTATTGAAAAATGAGGCAGCCATGGCAGAGCGAATGGCCCAAGAATCGGCATGATGGGTTCTGCGGGCTGCTAATTCAGCTCTCCTTCAGGTCTCAAGGGAAGGTCTCCTTTGAGAACTTCTGCTGAATCAGAAGACGGATGTGGCTAGGCTGTCCATTGGAACATCTGCAGTAGGCAAAGCTAGGAGGTCCTTGAGCTCCTATTCCATTGTGTACAATTGTTTGTCCATGCTGCTGGAGAGGGCACGGACCCAGGTTGTGTCCACTGCCTCTATATTGTGTCAACGAAGAGCTTGGGTGCTGGAATGGCCTCTTGCTCCGTGACTGACTCAGTAAAGAGAAATTTATAGAGATCTTGAGGCTCCAAAGATCCCTCAGCTTGTCTCATGCGAGCCCCCGTATTAGCTGTGCTCTTGGCCTTGAAGAGCAATGACTTGCATAGCTCATGCCTGAACAATCCACTGACGGAGGGTCTGTCAGGAATGAATCCTTCATCATCAGACAGGGTAAAATCCTCAAACTCCTCATCTTGCACTAAGTGCACTTCACTGGGGTGGGAATGGGAATCTGACAGATTGTCCTCCACATAATCCCTGTCCAGGTATTCCCTTCTCTGACTAAGTCTCCTGTCCTGGGGGACCCCGGAAGGACGAGATCGAATACCTCTTTGGGTGAGGGCAGACTCAATGCCCTGAAGAATAGTGCACGAAATCATGTTGCACATCACCTGGGAGAATTGAATCGGGTTTTCTTCCTCTGGCCGAAGCCCCACCAGAGTAGGCTTGAAAGAGGAGGATGGGCGTGACCATTTATGGCTACGAGATGGCCCTGAATCTTGTCCGGTCGCCTCCGGAGGGCGAGGTGTGACCTCCACCTGAATCTCCTCCTCAGTGTAGTGGGAGACCAACCTGCTGGATTGGTATGATGGACCTGGGCTACTGTCACAATTTGATTGGGATCAGGCCTTTCCTGAGCGGCTGGATGTACCTCAAGCTTTCTCTGTGGCCTGACAAATTGCTTTTCAAGGGCACGTTGCCTCCTCATTGTATCTTTCTCAGCAGCTGAGGACAATTGTGAAGGCTCAGAGACTTTGGACTTGATAGTGGGCCCCTTGTTCTGGTTTTTCCCTTTTTTTGAGGGTTGAGCCTCAGATGGGCGGGACCCCCTGATAGAGACCTGGGATGGAGAACGGCTACATCTGCCATATTGGAAACAACAGAGCCAGAAAGGAAGATGCAGAAAGCTGAGGCCTTATTACAGCACCAAGCCAACACTACAGCTTGTCAGTGCTAGTCCTGCAGAGAGGCAAATAAAAGGATGTGAGGCCAGCACCATGGCCATAAGGCACCTGAAGAAAGAGTCCCTGGGAGGAAACATGCCACCAACACCACGGGGCATGGTCCAATTCCCCACTGATGCAGAGCCAGCACCATGGCTCCTCAGAACCCCAATCCACACTCACAGTTAAAATGTCTGCCCAGCAACCTTTGAATCCTGTGGAGGCTGCCTGAATAGGCCTGGCTGGAGAAACTCCGATCAGGCTGGCTGGAAACAGAAGGTAACCCCGATGCAGGGGCATGCTCTATTCGTCGCTGCGGCCTAGGGAGCCCTCCCTTGCAGCAAGAAGGCCTCCTGTCGCCTCCGAAGCTTCTCCATGGCTTCGATTGCCAAACAAAAGGTCTTTGTGCGGTGAGCCAGTCAGCTGTAGCTGACAAGGTCGCCACTGCCGAATTCCCTGCAATTGCTGCTGTTGTTAGAATGGTGAAAAATCGCCCGAACAGAGCTCCATGTGGCCATGGGCCAGCTGGAGCTCTTAAAAATGGCTACAGCCACTTGAATCAGCAGCGGGGAAGCACTGGGCCGTCCAAGACCCAGCTGAGCCCAAAATGCAGGCTTGGTTGCCCGGAAAGGCTAAAACCTACTGCTAAAACCTAATAAGGTGAAAATAAGGAAGGAAAAAAAAATTAAACCATTCTCAATGGACTGATTAAAGAGTTCAAGCAATGGAGCTAGATTTAATTTGCCTCTCTAGGCCAGATTGAGTAAATAAACTGGGGCACAGGGGAAGAAGGAGGTGTGTTTAAACTAATTTACTCAATCTCTGGCTAATCAGATGGGGCGTTGGTCCTACCTGAGACGCACCTTCTCATTGGGTGGAGACAGCAGCCAGATATGGGTGGTACTCGGTTGTTCAGACTGAATGACTGGTTCTAAAAAAGTTGAAGTCCCGCCTCTTTGGTCATGTGACTCCAGCTTTTTGGCGAAGATGATGCACAGACCCAGCGTGTTGGTTGGAAAAAAATGTCAGCTCAAGGAAGGAAGGAGAGCAGAAGGAGCAACAGAAATCAAACCCCTCAAGACCAGACGGCCCGGGAGGGGCGGGCTGCTGTCTCCACCCAATGAGAAGGTGCATCTCAGGTAGGACCAACGCCCCTTCTCCATTCTGGTGGAGATAGCAGCCAGATATGGGACTTACCAAAGCTGAAGGCCCTGTCACGGGTGGGAATCCGTCTGGTCCATGGCTGCTCCTTCTGTATGAACTTGCTGCAGGACCCTCCGGCCAAATTTGCCTCGGCCGAAGCAAACTGATCCAGCTTATAATGTCTGATAAACACCGATGGCGACGTCCATGTAGCTGCTCGACATATTTCTTGCAGGGAAGCTTGAGTAGCCCAAGCTGCAGAAGTAGCTGCGCTACGGGTGGAATGTGCCTTGGTGCCAGAGGGGCGTGGTAGAGACCTAAGATCATACGCTATGACAATGGTATGGCAGAGCCACCGCCCAATGTTAGTCAAAGACACTTTAGAACCCAAGGACGAGGGTGTGAAAGCGATGAAAAGAGCCTCTGAGCAACGAAAGTCCGCTGTGCGTTCCAAGTAAATACGAAGGGCGCGTCTGACATCTAGGGTATGCCAACGATGTTCCAACCTATGTGATGGGTTGCGACAAAAATCAGGCAGGACCACCTCCTGTGCCCGGTGGAAAGAAGAATTGACTTTAGGAATGAATGTCGGGTCGAGACTAAGGACAACCCGATCCGTATGGAAAATGCAAAGATCACTTCGCATGGAAAGTGCCGCTAGTTCTGAAATGCACCGGGCTGATGTAATGGCGACTAAAAAAACCACCCTGCATGAGAAAAGCTTCAAGCTTGTGGAGCGCAATGGTTCATAGGGCTCCTTGGTCAGGGAATTGAGAACGATGGAGAGATCCCAGGTGGGATATCTGTGCACCACTGGTGGACTGATGGAGGAGGCTCCTCTCAAGAATCTGGCAATGGCTGGATGCTGAGATAAAGATGTATAATTTTTATTTGTGAACACCGAAGAGAGAGCTGCCACTTACCTCCGTAGCGTGTTAGGTGTCAAACTGCCATCGAGACCTTCTTCAAGAAAGGCTAAAATCACCTGAGTGGAGACCAACAAGGGTGACAACTGCTTTCCACCACACCAGTTGCAAAAGGCTGTCCATGTGGTGGAATAAATGCGCTCAGTAGACGTACAACGGGAGGACTGCATGGTGCAAATAATCGAGTCTGGATAGTTGTGAGCTCTCAGAGCTCTCCGCTCAATCTCCAAGCGGTCAAGGCCAGCCAGTCGGGATCTGGGTGGACCAGGGCGCCTTGACTGAGGAGTGGTTTGACTGATGGAAGGCGCCAGGGAGGAGCCACCGACAGAGCCTGGAGGTCGGCAAACCAGGTCCTCCGGGGCCAATGTGGAGCAATTAATACCACCTCCACCCTCTCGTCGAGAACATTGCGGGCAACCTTGGGAAGAAGAGGGAGTGGAGGAAAGGCAAATAGAAGTCCCTTGGGCCAGGGACAGCGAAGAGCGTCTACTCCCTCCGCCTGAGAACAGGGAAAGCGAGTGAAGAATCGAGGTAGTTGGGTGTTGGATCAAGAGGCAAAGAGATCGGCTTCCAGCGGCCCAAAGGTCTGTTCCAGATGCTGAAAAATCAGTGGATTCAGATGCCATTCTGCGTGGTCGATTTCTTGGTGACTGAGCCAGTCCGCTTTCTGATTGTCTTTTCCCGATATGCGTTCTGCTCTCAGCGAGGCGAGATGGCGCTCCGCCCAAAGGCCGATGCGCTGGGCTTCCAGCATCAGGCTGGACGACTGGGTGCCACCCTGGTGATTTAGGTGGGCCTTGGTGGCCACATTGTCTGTCAGAACTAGGACATGTTTGTGCCACAGAATCTCACGAAAATGCCGGAGAGCCAGGAACACTGTCCGAAGTTCCAGCCAATTGATGTTCTGGAGTTTGTCTCTTGGGGACCACTTCCCCTGTGCCACGTGATGCAGAAGATGCGCCCCCCAGCCGGAGAGACTGGCATCCGTTGTCAAAACAAGTCTGTGAGGCTCGTGAAATAAACTGCTGTTGGCCACTGCTTGGGACTTCCACCAACAAAGAGACCTCTTGACATTGGGAGGAACTAAGACCTTCGACTGGGAGGAGCCCCTTCCGGCCCTCTGAAACAGTAAAAGAAACCACTGAAGCTCTCTGGAATGGAGCCAAGCCCATGGAGCTATGTTAATGGCCGAAATCATTTTCCCCAGTAACGTAAAAAGCTGTGCTATGGGAGACTTGTGATTAGAGAGGACCATATCAACCAGGTCCCTAATGCTGTCTTGCCTTTCCTGCGATAAGGTGACTGTCTCAGTAATGGTATCTATCACTGCCCCTAAATGTAGAAGGGAGGTAGTGGGCATGAGATAGCTTTTCTTAAGATTAATAGAAAAACCATGCGATGTTAAACAGGACCAGGTTACCTGAAGATCCTCAATAGCAGAAGACTGAGAGGAAGACAAAATCAGAATGTCATCTAAATAACATTGGATCCTGACTGGACAAGCCCTAAGATGAGCTGCCAACACTGCCAAAACCTTCGTGAATACACAAGGGGCTGAGGAAAGTCCAAAGGGAAGGGCCCGATACTGATAATGACGACCCAAAAAATGAAACCTGAGAAATTTACGGTGTGGTTTGAAAATTTTAATGTGAAGATAAGCTTCCATCAGGTCTATGGAAGTGAGGAAGTGGCCCTGACGTATGCCAGCCAAAATGGAATGAAGGGACTGCATCTTGAAACGTCTGTACAAGATGAAATGATTTAGTCGTTTGAGATCTAGAATGGGTCTCCACCCGCCCGAGGACTTAGGAACCACGAAAAGCAAGGAGTAAAACCCCAAACCTTCCTGACCTTTGGGAATCTCCTGAATAGCTCGAAGAGAAAGGAGATGGTTAATAGCTTCAGACATAAGCAATTGCTTATCTGGGTCCCTGGAAACAGGACAACTCATAAAAAACCTCAGGGGAGTGGAGACAAATTCCAATGAGAGGCCAAATCGAATAGTGCGCTTGACCCAATTATCAGACGTAATGATACCCCAACTGTTAGCAAAAAGTGCCAACCTGCCCCCCAGGGGAACGGATGACAGAGATTTACCTGTGGCGGCGTAAGTAATGACTTCCCCTCGAAAGGGCTGCCTGCCCGGTGCCCCCCTACCTCGGATGGTCCTATCCGCCTACGGTCGGTGACAAACACCGAAAGAGCCTGCAGAGCGAGCTAATCCTGTCCCCCAATCAGAAGGATGAGAGGAATTCCTCCTGTAGGGAGAAAAATAACGAGGGTCGCTCCTGTGCTGGGCACTAGGAAGAAATTTGCGTTTGTCCCTAGTCTCAGCTAACAATGGATCCAGTGCTGACCCAAAGAGCTTGTCTCCTTCAGAGGGGGAAGAAGCCAGACGCCACTTATGGCGAGTATCCGCTTGCCAGTTGCGCAACCACAGGAGACGATGGACAGAGACAGCTGATGCCATAGCCTTGGACAAAAAACGGACTGCGTTCATAGTGGCATCTGCGGAGAATTGAATGGCGACTATAATCTTGCTGAGATCTAACTGAATTCGGGAATCATCAGGCGGGAGCTTCTCCTTCAATTCTTGGAGTCAGAGAAGAGTGGACCTATTAAAGAAGGATGCTGTTGTGGCAGAACGAATAGCCCAGGAAAAACCCTGATGAACTCGCTGAAGGGACTGATCCGAATGACGGTCTTCTGGTCGCAAATTGTCCTCAGGGTCCCCAGGCATGTTGGAAGATGGCAGGAGAGCCACGATCGGGGGATCCACAGAAGGAACCTGGAGCTGAGAAGTCATCTCTGAGCTGAGAGTCTTTGGTGGCGCAGATTGCTAATGCACTGGCTAAGTGTCTCCACTTAAGTCCAGCTGCTTGCAATTA
>JANHFM010006410.1:35747-45975 GCA_032468115.1 Grayia smithii
AACAATCTGGGTCCTCATTTTACCCACCTCGGAAGGATGGAAGGCTGAGTCAACCTTGAGCCTGGTGAGATTCGAACAGCCATATTGCAGGCAGCCAGCAGGCAGCAGAAGTAGCCTGCAGTACTGCATCTAACCACTTCCCCACCATGGCTCTCATACCTCCCTCACATCCTGATAACCCACTACTACAGAGAAACCAACTCAAGAGGTATTAGTATTTTTTCTCAGCTGTCAGAAAAGAAGGGACTCATCTGAAGATGCATGCTAGACATCCCAAATCACAGGTGAAAGTAATTTTGTACAGATCGATTTCAGATTAATCTGGATAAAAATGTATAGGACCGAAGATCGCAAATTACTGGTATATCAATTTAAAAATTCAGATTACAAAGTTTAACATTCCTAGATTTAAGTATTGGTAGATGTCACATAATTTTTGTCGATCTGCCTTTGCTATCCCATTTTTTTCCTGTTTTTAACTCTCTCAAGTATGGAAATTATTTAAGATTTCAATATGTAATTAAAAGAAGAGTTATAGCATTTTCATTTGTACCTCCCAAGATATTTCAATGCTTATTTGAAATTGTGGGCATGGAGAAGCTAATTTTGTGAGCACAAGTGCAATTTACATTGGTGTTTCTGCTGAACATTGTATTACATCGATACATAATTCTCCAGATGCAGATTATCAAATCACTGCCTACACTGAATGAATGCCTTGCTGACACATTCAGATAAGGCACAGTACCTTCCATAAATCTTGAATAGATAAACAAGAGATTCAGCTGTTCTACTAATTTCCTGCAGTGGAAATAATTAACTCTAGTCTGCAAATACATGTTCAACAGGTTGCAGCTTCCATAATTATGTCTGTGTGTCTACAAAGTGACATTTTAAATCAATATGTTATTATTGGATAGCAATAGTGATTACATTATGTAATTCTTTACTTTTAAAAGAAATATATATCACAATTACATATCAAAACTGGATTCATTCTTGTTGGAAGTATTGTGAAATGCCAATGAGATACAGTATATGTGTTTCCTATCTTTGACATCTACTGCCTTCATACAGAAAAAAAAAAGACACTCTATTATAATTGCAAAAATTACTCTTTTAAACAACACGTGAAGCAAACCTACTATAAATTCAGGGTCATACAATTCCACCAACAATAAAAATGAAGTTAAATTCCCTCATTCCAGGATATGAATTAGTATCAGCGCCAGTGGTTAAGAATATCAAGAATTAGAATGTTAATTGCAATTAAGTGGGCTCTAAGATACTTAAAAATACACTAAAAAACTGCCAAAATTGAATTAATACTGAAAGATAATTGTTTATCAGGTTGAAGAGAAATGATAAAAACATAAAATGATAAAACATTCAGTATCAAACTGCAGTTTTTCTCTTGGGAGTTTTAAAATATTATTAATATAGCCTTTTATAAACCTTGATTTTTAAAAACTCTCAGCTACTACAATAGATTATACACATTTTGTTCCTTAAAGCTTCATGTGTGCAAATGAAACATTACAACATACAGCAGTTAAAAACAAACAAACAAACAAACAAACAAAAAACAAGAAAAAAAGTAGAATCTTTAGAAATTACATATCTGTAATTCCAGGACTGGATCTCTCTCTCTGTTTCTTTCTCAGCACATCCCTGTTACACTATTTTAGGAGATGCATACGTAACAGTTTATTGATTTAGATCTCAAGGACATACCATTTTTTTATGTATGAAAACATTGCTGGGCAGTAGCATGAAAAACTAATGATAACTTTGTAAGTGTCCATGCTGTGGTATTAAACCAGAGCACTTGTCAATGTGTATGATAATACTGCTTTTTAAAAACTTTAGAAAACCAGTGAATTGAATATATATTGATTGTCATAACTAACTATGATTTTTAAGTTGAAAAGTCAAATATTTTCCAGCACTAAGGTAAGTCTTTATATATTTAATAGTCCATAGAGATTGTTTTTTTGTTTTTGAGAAATAAAAGGATTACCTTCCTTCTTTATAAATATATCTACCTTAGATTTTTTTTTTTAAAAAAAGATATATTGCGTGTTAGTGGAAATTTTATTTCAGTTTGAAATAAATCTTAATCTTCATATCTTAATATGAAAACTGGTGACTCGCAGCAATTCATCTGGCAAATATGTTTAAGCTATTTTAAACTATTAAAATTTAAACTATTAAAATTTAAAACAAAATATTTTAGTAGATTTTGTTCATTTCCAAAACTAGAAAATTATTTTTGGTTAGCTTTCATCCAACTACTAAAATTGATGATATACAACCTGATAATTTTCTTTGGAAAAAGTATTTATATTAGATTAATTTTACATTTGTATCAACAAAGTTCCATTTGTTTTCATTTGAAAATTCAGAGAGAACAATATCATTTGATGACAGACTCTTATCCAAATATAATTTATATATTTGCAATCAGGATGAGTTAAACCTCTTTTTCATGGTTCCCTAAAAAATAGATCACTTCCCCCATAGAAGTATACTACGGACCAGCATTTTGACTTCACAAGGGAAATACAGCTTTTGTTTTACCGTCTATTATGGCAAGCATGTGCGATCACATTGTCACCTATGCATATACATTACAAAATGTACTGCAGAAATAGGCCTACCGTTTTCCTCATCTGATTTATTGTCATTGTCAGAGTCAGTCAGGGTAAGGGCAGAATTTTCACGGCTTGACAGACCAGAGCTCCGCCTGGATTTAATCCCTCTCCCCCAAAGTCGAATGGCATGCTCGGGAGACATTCCACCCTCTGTATCTGAGTCAGCATCAGACCCAGTACTGAGGGAATAGCCTTGCTGAAGTATTCCTATATCTGAACAATAACCACTTCGGTGGGGGGAGGGCTCACAAATTCCTAGTTCAGCAAGGGTGAAGTTAGTTCCTAGGAAAATATGAAAGAAAAAAAAAGAGAATTAAAAATTGGAGAGTGTTTTTAAATGTAATTGTAAATTTATTTGAAAAGAAACTAACAGTCCTTTCATGCAGAACTCACTATCTATAGAACTAGGCTGTACAGATATCAGTAAGGGTATTGAGACAGTTCAGTAGAAGAAGTAACTCGTATTGAGAAAAAAATACCTTAATAGGAAGTGGGGAGAAAAATGAATATCTACAACGGATTATGGTTTTTATTATAATATTATTCCCTTTTGTGGAAATTTAGAAACATTTTTTTCTATGAATTCCTAAAGGGGTACCTAAAAAGTTATGTTATCCCCTTATAACAAACAACAAAAGAAAAAAACAATTTGCCCTACATGTTATGTGTATGAGTACATTAGTAGAGACGGTATCATATTGAAATGATTTAGAAATTAATAGTGAAATATAACACAGAACTGAGTTACCTTGAAGTAGGTAATTTAATTTAGTTTAGGCTACTACTGGTAGTCCTATGACCGCAATTGAGCCCAGAAATTTGTGAAGTGAATCACTGTAGTTGTTAAATTAGTAACATGGTTGTTAAGTGAATCTAGCTTCCCCATTAACTTTATTTGTCAGAAGGTTGCAAAAGGTAATATGACATGACCAATGACACTGCTACTGTCATAAATAGGAACCAGTTGCCAAGCATCCAAATGTAAATCATGTGACCATGGGGATGTTGCAATGGTCATAAGTGTGAAAAATGGTCATAAATCACTTTTTGCAGTGGTGTTGTAACTTCAAACGATTACTAAATGAACTGTTGTAAGTACTACCTCTATTTAGTATATAAAAGCAGTGCCCAAGATCACTTACTTGGATTCCAAATAAACTTCAAAACAATATATAAATGGTATGATTTTAATTCATGTTATTCAAAATATGTTGGCCACAATGTACTTTGGGCTTTGTTCTAATTAGGTTTTGTTACAATTTTATACTTGCTAATGTGTCTGAGTGTATCTGTCCCATATGTAGCATATATAGACAGATTTATTTTGACTTGATTCCAGGAAAGGGTTTCTGAATCTGTGTCTCTAAAAAAATTCAAGAGTTAGCTCACATATCGTACTAAATCATGGCTTTCTTGCCATAGTTATTCTGTAAATCATATTATTACCAAGATTGGCACCGCATGATAAATTGTCATCTATGATTAACACACTTCAGTGTGTGGGGTCAATGGCATGTTAAACCCAAACTAAAGTTCTATATAGTTTAATATAGCATGAGAACCCAGCCTGTGTTGTATGGTACATTAGTAACTATTTTTGAGTTAAGTATTATTATTTGGGGGGGGGGGTCAGCGTGTACAGAACAACAGAAACTACAGTATCCAATTCTTCAGATAGAATGCGATTTTCTCTTTCTCTTTTCTTTCAGGAGCATCCTGTTCTGTCCTGTCATCATAGAACAGTTTCAGAAAAATGCCATAATTTTAAGAAACAGATTTTATGAATAGATGAAATAGAGATGAGTATTTCAGAAAATCTTACAGCTTTTACTAAAACAGACTATGTGAAAAAGTGCTACTTAATTTCTTCTGATAAAAGGATAATTTTGCATCCTTTGAAATAGAGTGTGTATTGCCAACCTAATGGTACTTTTAAAAACAAACAAGAAACTTGTTTACTTTTTAAAGTAGTTGGCCACAATTTATCTCAAAATCTTATTATTTATAGTTCTGATTACAGTGGAATTCCCCATCAGTCAGTTAGAACTTAAGAAACTACTTAGATGGAAAGCCAAATGTTTTCAAGGAAAAAAAAAAAACCAAGAAAGTGAAGTTGCCCTTTGAAAAAAGCTCCTTTGGGACCTGGATGATCAAAAATCTCCAGGGACAACTAATTATTTATACAGTATATTCTCAACTATCTTATCCATTACTAAAGTCCACAAACATTCATACTCTTTCTATTCAGCTCCTTAAAATGTTCATTTTCATAGGGTGACCTGAAGAAAACATTGTATAAGCAGTTCTAGTCTTCATAGTATAAATGCTTCATAGCATCTGAATGTCTTTTCCAAGTGTCGATTTCCACTGCTTGCTTTGACATCGGATTGCTTTCTTCTGTTTTCACCTTCAGCCTTAACTACTAATTTACTTTTATTCCACAGTTCCTCTGGTTCCTCATCAATGAGGTTCAAGACTTCAGTGTGATTCCTGATAGCCTCTTTGAAACAGAAGGGACCTTTTGGGGTTTAGCTTAACTTTGAACTTGCATTTGAGCAGTTCAAGAAGTGTTCCAAAGTCAGCCCTTGGTCACATCACTGATATTACAACTCAGCTATTCCACCTCTTTGTACCAACAATATATTCAACATCTGTGGCCTCTATCTGTTGATACCAATGTATTTACGGGTTGTTATGATTGTTTGAAGAATCAATACTTTAAATTGCCAAGAATTATGTATAAAAGTATTATATATCCAGGTTAAGGGATCCCAGTATGGATTGCATGACAGAAGCAACAATGAATTAAAGATCCTCTATATTTAACTTAATATACATGAATGCAGACATACATAAACAATAACTAGTTAGTTGGTATAGCTACCTAGGGTTGATTAGATTTGATATGTTATATGGAATCACACGAGTATTAATTGTATGAAAATTCACCAAGACATCCCAGATAGTTGAGAAGTTGAAACATATAACAGAATAAAGCAATTGCAAATCCAAGACAAGTGCATGGATATTTCTATCAATTCATAGCTGGCTGAATTGAACTTGAAAATATTTTAATGGCTTTTAAATCAAACCAACGAACATTCCTAATCCCAAATGTATTTGTAGTTTACCACAGGAAAATACAGAAATAGAAATGGCTTTGGAAAAGTAGTTTTATATATAGTCAGAGATTATTTCTCTTTATATATTTCATTTTAAAGCTGGGAAATCTTAAGACTAAAAAATAATTCTTGCTAGAAAATTCTAACACAAGACACCTATAAGAAAGAACAAGTTCTCATTGATAAAAAAAATTCTACAACAGAAAAAAATACATCAAACAATAGAGACTTTATATTATAACTGTCAATATCACTGTTCTAATCATGAAACTGCTGTGAAGCACTGGACATACAGAAGAATCCATCCACAGGAGGTTCTTCTCACCTGTTTTCTTTCTAAAATGACTTATTTCAGGATGAAGCTTAAGAAGTTATGTTTCTATTCTCTTCTGTATCTTGAATAGATTATTGGACCACTCAAAGTTATTGTCAAGCATAAGAAACCAGAAGCCAGAATGATTCAAATGAATACAGGTTTATTGCATACTAACACACTCTACAAGAATCTGAACTACTAATGGTCAAAGCAAATTGGCAGTAGTAAGGCTCAATGGAATTCAAGGTGGGATGGACCTTGTAGCACAAAAGACTGATGCTTCATCCCTCCGTTGCTCTCAGCCTGATCATCTCTACAGTTAATTTATGTATAGACAATGTGCACACATAAGTTTTGTTCAGAAACGAATTGCCAGAAAATTTGCTGGTAGTATGATTTGAAAGAGAAAGAGATAATGAGTGCACAAAGGCTGGAAAATCACTTGTATAAGATATACCAATGTCTTTATTCCCAATGAATGGCTATCAAAAAGTAAAACACTGGGTTAGGGTTAGGATTAAAACACTGAAAACTAATAAAAGTTTCACCTTCTCTGCTAGTCCATCATGGATGCACACAGAACATGAAATCACACAATACTATTTAACTGATCATCAATATGTGTTCAATAATCATATTTTGAGTCTGAGTTTGTCATTGGAATACATTTTTAATGAAAGAGAATAGTATTGGAATACATAAATTTCATGTCATTTAATCTTTATCAACCATAATCTGATTAAAAAACAACCCCAAAAACAAAAACACAGCTTTTTGTTTCTAAACATTTCTACCTTAAAAATTTCTGTTATATCACATATTTAGAATGCCAAAGAAATAAAACAATAGAATTGATCGTTGTGTTTTCATTGTTTTTATGCCATCATGTTTTATCTACCTTTGACTTTTTAAGAATACATATGTGTATAATTTTTCTATTACAATATAGCAAATATTAGAAGTATTATGGAAGTCATATAAACATGCATATTTTTCTGAATGGAATTTCATTCATGCCTTTATAATGGGAAACAAATTTATTTTGAACACCCATGTTAAATAATCAGTAGGAAAATTAGAATAGTCAATAATTTTTTGAAAATTTGCAAAAGCAATGTATGAAGTGAGCTGAGCAATAAACTATAAAAGGATATTGTGAAAAATGTATTTTGAAAATCAAAATCAAAAGAAAAACTGTAACTGCAATAAACAGTGATCCTTAAGTTGACATTTCAAATAATAAAAGAATACAGTAATGCTAAAGGTGCATTCATACACATTGCTAACAAAACAAAATACAAACACTATCAAATTATGAATGTACTAACTTGAATAAGCTGTTTTTCAAATGAAGTAAAATAATTTAATAAGCGGTAGAATTTAACATCCTTTAAATGTCCACATGTTCACAATTTAATTAGCATTTTGCTTTTATGTAAAAATGAAAATGATGCCAAGTACAAACTTAATGTCTTTTCTTGTTATTTTCTGTGTGATCATTGGAACTACAATGAACAGAACCGTGAGATAAGGAGCCTCCACTTTTTCTGTTTTTTGAAAGTTAAATGTTTGGCAAGTGCACATGGCTTCCAGAGATAAGAAGTTAACTATTAAACAAACTGAAAAATGCATCAGAATGGAAACATAACTATTTGACCCAAGCCACCAGTAATCCTCTTCCAGTGTTGGGGGTAGTATTAAATAATATGTCTACAGGGATCAAGCTGGCATGAAATGCCCACTGTTAATGCTGTTAATGCTAAATCCACACTAATTTATGTACTTTCTCTATATAATGTATTTTAACAGTCCACACTACTTTTAATTATTGTTTCATGAGACTAAGGTCCTTTGATAAACTATATGAATTTTATTTCTGAGTAGATATCCATAAGGTTGCTTTGGTAAGATGATTGGACATGAACAATACTTGAAAAACCCATTTTAAAGATTTAGCTAACCTAGAGCATTAATGTCACATTGATATTTGTGAACATTTATATGCAACTGTCACGGAAATGTGACCCAAATATTTACTGTCTCAGCAGTATATATAAAGTTGACTAAATAGTTTGAGACAAATATTTTTTCAGTAACAGATGGAGGTCAAATAATCATTTTCTGTGACTATTCATTTGGATGAGAGACAGGGCCAAAGTCCAAAAATCTGTTTAAATTCATATAAAGTGATGCGTGGAAAATGCCCACTTAAATAGGAAACCAAACATTTGGAAATAGATGTAACAAAGTGGTTTGTTTTTCCATAGTTATCAAACTTAATCGTAGTTTGATGCAAACGCTACCAATGTTATATATTTTGTTAATTCATTCAGTTCAAGTGTTTTATGTTCATTATGTTAATTTTGGTTAATTCATTTGTTTTATAGAACTATCAATACTGGACATATTTGCAGAATTATATTTCAAGTTAGTACTTAATTATGATTTCAGATAAGTAAACTGTGTTGTTTAGATTTTAGTGAGGAGTTAAGCAAGCATGTCTGGTCTACCAGATATTAAAGTTTCTGAAATAGTTGAGCAGTATTTCATCTTCTTCATCCTATTTTCTACCATTTACCTCATATAGGAGAGCAGAAATTTCACTAGAGTCTGACAGTCACAGGCAATTTAAGAATTGGAAACAATATTTAATTTAAATATAATGTGTATGTTTATGTTTTATATGATATTTGTATGGTTGTATGTAACCGGAGTATTTTTTTTTTTCAATATTTAAATTGTTTTTACATTTAAACTGCTTTGTCATTGTAATATTTATCACATTTTATCATGTTTTTTTTTACTATGCAGTATCAACAGAAGAACTAAGAACTTTTTACTCTGGATTGTCAATCTATAGAGCTGGAAATGAATCGGTCAAAATAACTCATTAAACTAGTTAATTAGTTCAGAAACAAGGCTTTATAATTTTATAATTCATGGCATTTGTTAAGTATTCTAGTTATTTGCAACTACTTAGGTTCTGTCAGATCAAAGTTACAAAGGTATACCTTTCCCACTTGAATGCTCAAATGCTAAAATTCTTCAGATTTTCTTTGCTGAATATTCTAGGAATTGAAATGTACATATGCTAGGTAGGCTAATCTATTGAGTAACCTTCCACCTGAGAAACAGAGGTCCCCTATACAGGTCCCCTATATTTTAGCCTTATGGAAGGCCATGAAGCCCTGGTGGTACAGTGGTTAGAACTGGTTATAACTGAAATTACAGTACTACAAGCTAACTCTGCCCACAGTTTGGAGTTTTATTCCTGGTGGGCTCAAGGTTGACTCAGACTTCCATCCCTTCAATGTTGGAAGAACCCAGAGAGATCTATAAAGGATTATATAGAGTGGCATATAAGTCTAACTGCTGTTGATAAACCCAATACTTATCAAATGAGAATATGGTGGTGCCTTGACTGGCTGTAATGATTTTAATTTTGTTGTGTTTGTTTATTGCTGCATGTTGATGATATTGTATAAAATGTGTGGCAATGTACACAATAAATCAATAAGGATTATACATAATTAGTGTTTTGTAGCAAGATGGACAGCAAACTAATTTAATAATAAAAATACAAAAAAAATGTCCCTCTCTTTAAACAGAAATTTTAAATTTAAATTTTAAGGATTTCCCCAACTTTCCATACCTATTTACTACCAAGAATTGGATACCAAGAGTGTATATTTCTAGACTAATAAATCAAGATGTGTTTAAATATACTAAAAGAATAGATATCCAAATTCATGACTTGTGGACTGCATGTTGCACTCCTTTTATGTGGCCTGCATATGCTCAGTACACTTGCACTATGTTAATAACAGAGTTGGAAGGGATCTTGGAGGTCTTCTAGTTACAGCTTCAAGCTATATTAATGGCTTGATTAAGAATAAAAGAAATCTGATTGGGGAGGGCCAGACCAGGAGTGGGTTCTACCCACCTTCGCTACCGGTTCTCTTTGTGCATGCACGTGCACGCGCGCGCGCGAAATTTGCTCGCTTCGCTTGCGCGTGCAAGTAAACCGCGCTACCACGCATGCGCAGAAACTTTAATTTCTGAAAAATTGCCGAAAAAGCGCTCTGCGCATGCGCAGAGAGCTAATTTTGGCAATTTTTTTAAAAAAAGGTGAGTTG
>JANHFM010006411.1:31360-51193 GCA_032468115.1 Grayia smithii
TGGCTGGAGAATTCTGAGAGTTGAAGTCCACAAGTCTTAAAGCTGCCAAGTTTGAAGATCTCTGGTATAAATGGTTGAAGGCAGAAACTTACCAACTGATTTTCAAACTGGCAAATTCAAGTTGCTGTATATTCTTATCAAAGTTGAGCTGGAGCAAGATACAACTTGTTATTATTCAACACTAAAACCCAAAATCAAAGTTTCATTCTTTTTCACTTCAAGCACCAAGTTCAGAAGCGATCTCCCTGTGGAGATTATTCACATAGCATTATATTGTTTTAATTAAAATAGTCATTTTTTTCCATTTCAGCCAACTCCATCAGCTTCTGCAGCCATTCGTCCATAGTGAGAATCGAAGTATCTTTCCACTTTTCTTTGTACAATAATCTTGCTGCTGTCAACATCTATAGTATCAAAGTTTCATTTTTTTTCTCCAAATCTTTTTCCATTAGACCCAAAAGGAAAGTTTCTGGTTTGATTTTTAACTTCGGTTTCAGAATTTTCTGTATTAAAATATGAACCATGCTCCAAAATTTTTGTTGCTTTATCATGTCCACCATAGATGATAGAAAGTCTGTTCTTTTTTACACTTCCAACATTCATTTGAAACACCTGTATACATCTTAGATTAACTTATCTGGTGTCAAGCCTTCACGCACCCTGTTCCCCCCCCCCCCGGGGTTTGCGGACCACAAGACCACTACTGCCATCGGTCAATGTCGGTTGGTGGTGCCCAGGGCGAGGGCGTTCTCTGTGGGCGCACCAACCCTCTGGAATGGGTTACCCATTGACCTCCAGACTGCCCCTGACCTCCGCTCCTTCCATCGTGACTTGAAGACGTGGCTGTTCCAACAGATTGGCTGACGTGATCGGGTTTTTAAATTCCTGTTTGTTTTTAAATTGTTTTTTAATATTAATTTTGTTTATAAGCCTGTTTATTGTTTTTATGTCTTGTGAGCCGCCCCAAGTCCTTTGGGAGAAGGGTGGCATATAAATAAAATTAATAAATAATAAATAAATAATAAAGTTGAGAACCACTGGTATAAAGGCAAGAACCACTGATATAAAGTTTCTCACATTGTCCTATGTCATGCTCCATTTAAGAATAATTTATTAAATAAACCACCATTGGCCGGGGCTAAAAAGCGGGCACATTCATAAAGTATGTTTGACAACTCAGTATCTGGGTTCACTTATATTTTATTTATTTCATAAGATTTATAGAGTGCCTCCTTCAGAAGGTTCTAAGTGGAGGGCAAAATCAGCCACAGTATAAAACAGGTAAGATAAAAAAAGTGACAAGGTATTTTTTTTTTTAAAAAGGAAAGTATCACCTCAGTTCTGGATGATTTTATGCCCATGAAGCTTTCTTGGGAACAAGATGTAAGGGCACCTATCTTAACCTTCTTCAGGGTGTTTTCTTCTACTTCTCAGTGTAGCTTATATAGCTCAGGTACTTCCTGGTGGTCTCCCATCCAAATTTTAACCAGCTTCTTCTTTAATTTCTTGAGATCAGCCAATGTTGACTAGGTGCTACCATCTAGTGGGGCACATATGTTTTACCAATTCATTAAGTCAGCACAATAATGCTCTTATTAGAATACAGTATGTACAATTGAAAATGAACAAGTAGAGGTGGAACAAACCCACATAATCACCTACAAAATGTTTACTTTTGGTTGCAAGGCTATGTAAGGAAACATTCCTGTATTCATCTGCAGGGGCCCTGAGCTTTAGAAAAAAAGCTGGACATGCATGTTGCAAATGGTAAAGGACAGGATGGCCAGCAGCTTTATAGAGGGAATTTTGCTGGGTATAACAGGTTGTTTTTTTTCAACTAATTTTTGTATACCAAATTGCTTATTTGATAATACAAGAGAAAAGTCGGAGTTCACATTCCTGCACGATCAATGCCAATTAAGATATTCTGATTTCAGCTGGGAACAGAAGGCACTACTGAAAATTATAATTAAAGATTTAAAAAAAAACTTTCCTAAGGTTTACAAAATTTAAAGATTTAAAAGCAAGATTATTTTCCTAATTTTCTTTGGACGCTAACTTGACAGACCAACATCTACATTTAAGTGTAAGATTTGAATATTCTAATATCTAATAATCTTGTTGACCTCAATGAGTAATATGAAGTCTTTTTCACAACAAGTTGCAGAATTACACAACTAGGTAGCTTCTGGATCTAGCACAATTCTTGTTCAATCTTTGCTTTTGAAGGTTCTTCCAGTCCTTTCCCACAATGTGAAAAATCTTTTGTACACAGGAATTATTAAAATAACTGTTTTGGCTTTTCTTGTGAAGTGCTTTACTTGTGTAAAAGCCCAATTCCATTTCTAGTTTCTTCTAAGAATCAGGAAACAGTTGAGAATTACACTTCTTTTCATGTTACCTAATTATCTTTATCAGGTAAGTCAGAAGTAATACTGGTTAGTTGGATAGATTATCTGACCAGTTAAGGCCACTTCTTAGGTTCCCACGATCCACATTTAATGTTACCCTCTGGCGTAGGATGCAAGGACACCTCTGCCAATTCTTAGACTTGCCTCAACTCAATGATTCATAAACATGCCATAACAATGTTTGATCATTATTTTAACCAGAATGACTAGAAGTACGGACACTACAACACAGCATCTGATAACACACTCAAGGTAGATATATCTGTGGTACGTAATTGCTATATGTCTAAACTGAAAAATCCAGAAGTGCCACTGGTTAACTTTTGGAAAGCCTACACCAGACAGATTTCAGTGTCTTTCCATAGCAGCCAAGACATTGAGGTTTTGTGTTTATGTGCTAAAAGCAATCCATTATCTGCCAGTCTTCATGACCACACTATTTCAAGTTTGCGGGCAGGGTCAAACTCAACCACATGAAAGCAGAAATCATAAATATAAGAGCACCTATCATTTTTGTGCAGTTTTCTGAAATGTCATGTTTGATACTGCAAGATCTCCAATGCCACTATTACCTCAGTGTTTGAATTTGCCCATAAATGCTGTATTTTCTGCAAAAGAAAATGCTAAGTTTCTGCTCTTATAAAAATCCATGCCCAAAAGCATTTTTTCTACTGTAAATTATCAGCAGACAGATAAACACAAGTTTAACCAGTAAAGTTTTGATGTGGTTAATGAGAAATGCAAAAAATAATTTTGTAATAATTTCACCACTAATGTGAAACTAAACTATTTCAATCTTTTATTCTTGTTCCAAGTAACAAAAAAAAATAATTAACCCTTTTAGTGAATAACTTTTACCATGCTGTCATTTCCCTCAGCAAGGAGCCAATTACTACAGCAGCTATTCTCAATCTTAGCAATTTTAAAATAAGTGGACTTCAAGTCTCAGAATTCCCCAACCAGCCAGGGAATTGTGGGGGCTGAAGTCCACTTATTTTAAAGTTGCTAAGGTTGAGAAACACTGACGTACAAATTCCAAAATCTGAAATCAAATACTGGAAGATCTCCTATTCTCTAACTAGAACTCCTAGCTTTACTAGGAATTGTGCTGAAGCAGCACTTTTGTAGACTAGACTGTCTGTGATTTTGAAGGTTGCATTCCTAAAATTATGTTCAAGTTTGCACAATTTCGGATTTGCAGCCTGGGGCTTTCTTCAACAACTTTTTTTTTCCTTGAGCAAGCTATGTCTGTGATAGCTGTATTCCTGTTTCTGATAGTCCTGGTATGAGGACGGAAAAGTAGGAAGACTGGATAAGGGATACCACGATATTCTTATATCCTCCTTTTCTTCTGGTGATTGAATTCACCACAAAGGTTAGGAAGAAGAGAATGTCACAGAGTGATCCATTTCCCTAAAGACAGTAAAATGTGGCAGTCTTGTGGGTACAACTAAGAGCAAAGATGAACAAATGGAATTATAGTTTAGAAAGGGGGGGGGGCTTAAAGTTCTTGTAGGCCACAATTACAAGCATATTTTGAAAAAAAGGCATTAGCCCTGAAATAAATAAACCAGTTACTTAACAGGAACAATCATACTGTACAGGAGATACTGTTCATAGGATTTTAATCTGGAGCAATAAATATGCACTTCAATTAAAGTCTGCATTTACTGCAACAGCCTAAGTGTACCACTGACAAGTGTTGCTCTGTTACAATGGCTGGAAAAATGGCAACCGCTCAGAACACAAACGCCAACTTGAATTACAGCAAATCCAATGAGTATTTTGTTTTTCAATTATTCAGAGAAAATTTAATCCTGATTAAGTATCCTTGGGCAGGAATTCATGGGTAGTTGATGACTGAAACTAACATTTGAAATGCTTCTATTAATTTAATCTGCAGCTATGGCTTAATTATGACTGAATCCTCACCAAATTCTCTCAGGATTAAAACTGTAGTATTGCATCAACACATTTTGATTTTTTTCTCTCCTCAGTTTAGGAGGCATAAACCCGCTCCTTTTACAACCATGCGGCTGTGAGTTTGGCTTTTTTTTTAACTTAAAGAGTTAGTTAATCACCCTTCTGCTCTTGTAAAATGTCAAACAAGAATTAAAACACAACTGGCAATCAAGCTAAAAACTGAACTACATCCAAGCCTCAAGGCAAGAAAGAGATAATGAGAACTATTGTTCACTGTAAACATTATACACCGTTTTTATGGACCTATTACAGTTTAAGTCCTATTAAACTTCGGCATAAATTTTTTGTCTTACAGCCACCTTAAACAAGATATATATTATCTGGACTGCCAAACTCTTCCATCCAATTAGTTTAAATTTATCATTATCGAAATTTGAACTTTAATGCAAATGAGGCAGATTTGGAGTGAAAACGTGGCTGAATCACGTGGTCTTTATCCAAATAGCCAAAAAAAAAAAAAAGATGTTTGCTCATCACTATTTTTGATAAATTCCAATCACTTCTGCATTTGTTGTGATCCAGCGAGAGCAAAATGCTGTCTTCTAATTATTTAGCTATTCTTGAGCTGAGTTACTGCTGAAAATAGCTGCTCCATTTCCAAATCTTTATTGCACCGTTGCCAAGAAATCTCCAAAGGGATCTCAGAAGTGATGCCGACTTTTATGTCCAGATGCTACTGTTAGAGGCAATGTCACTGAAGAGAGAGAGGACACTTCCCAGTAAAGACTATGGGAAACAAAGAGCCGGTACAGAAGGACCATGGAAAACAGCTGGCAGAGAATGACACCCATGGTAATAATCTAAGAGGGAACAATAACAAAAAGTGAGTGAGACAAAATATGCTTTGTACAATGAACATACAACTCGTGTGAAATTTCTTAGATGTACAAAGGGGTGGAAGATCTCTTTAGACACAATCAATGAAAGAATAGCATATGGCAAGGATAAAGTTCTTTTTTCCTTTCACACCTTGTAAGTTGAACGTTCCACTCGGAGATGGAGGGGAGGAGGAGAGTGGGAGATACAATGAAATTGTGTTTTAACTAATTAATTGCAGAGGATGGAGATCTGGTATTCCCAAAGGCATGGAATATCAAAGAGCACACCATCGCAGCAAAGTGTCATTTTACATTGTTTAATTGAGGATGTCATTACACAAATTATGCAAACTGCCAGAGATTCTGCTCTAGTATATGCAAAATCTGTAATACTGGGGTCCAGAAAGCTGTGGTTTCATTTTACCGTTGCATGAAACCAAACTCGGCTCACATGATGAAAAATCACAACTTCAAATATTCTACGAAGTGTCTCTAATTCATAATATCAGAAAACGTATCGTTCCAGACACAACACAGAAACATGGTTTGTTGAATAAGCTATAGGAGGCTTATTCTATGTTAAGCCACTGTTATTTTCTAACAATGATTTGCAAAATACGGAGTTTGGATTGGGTTCCCACATCAAAACTTGACGACAAAAATTCAAATGCACCATTTTATGACTTGAAAACTGGTCATGGAACTGTGGTTCCACTACTTCATCTCCACAGCACTAAAATAGGGCTTAGTTTGGATTTAACCCAATGATTTCAGAAAATGTTCTTACATCTGATTTCCCCAATGAACTTTGGTTTGCTCAGAAAGCTTTTCTTCGAACCAATCTTCATTCTTTCCTTTTGTACTTCAATTGTCAGGGCCAAATTCATGTTCCTGCTCCTGATTTCCCAGAGCTACAGCCTATGGGAGGGGGAAGAGTTCAATTTCCATTGGACTGAGTCAGGCTTTACAAGGAAGATTGAGGATGTGCTTCAAAAATAGGCAAGTCCAGCTTCTATTTGGGGAGACAGCTGAGGAGTTTTAAGGAGTGACAAAGGTACCTTTGGTCATCTCTTTTTTCCATTCAAAACTTTCCAAATCCCCAAATGCAAAACAACCCCTTGCCTTGCCAGGAAGCCATTTTGAGCTTCTTTGCAGCACAATTTGCCCTTCTCTTTACAGTCAATTCAAATAATCACTTTTCTCAGGACAACCATGTATCTGGCTTAACTAAACGCAGAATAAACGCAAGGGGGGATTGCCAGATTGCAGTCCTAACTTGCTCTTAAGGCCAGCTTAGTGAAATGCATGCAGCAAGAACAAGGACTTTTTAGGGCAACTATATGATTTAAGGTCTAGCAAAAAATAGCTAAATTAAAAAAGTGTGGGCTTTACCATCAGAAAGGAGGATCATTCATGTCAGCGATTCTCAGTTCTAAAAAACACCCCTAATATGTTGCATATACCAACCTTTTCTCGCTGATAATCTCTAAACATTAGAGATATAGTCACAAGCGTTGGATGACATAAAAACCACAGAATACATCCCTGAAAGAGAGAAGACACATGTGAATATCAGCTTTGGCTACCTGGTAGCAATCATGGTTTATGAACCCCCAGTGAGACACTCTCCTGTTGTCAAAACTCTTTTTAAAAGAATTAACTATTCTAAATGATGAAACAGAAAGTGGTAAGGATAATAATGGAAATATACCTTAAAAAAAAATCTTTCCTGAACAATTCAAAACTTTATTTACAAATATACACACACAAAGAAGCCTCATCACGAACATCCTGACTTACTTCTGAATAAATATAATTATACTTCTTTATATTTTGTTCAAAAGAGTTTCAATGTTTTTTTTTTAAAGCATACATTAGGTTTTCATGTAACGCATATACCTTTGTGAAAGTAATATAGAATTCTCTTTTTAGAGTACTCCTCTCAATTCGGATAATCTGGTAAAGTCCGCATCCTAACAACACAGCTAGACAAATTCTTAAGCCAAGGAGAAGGGCACCGGCTAAACTTTGGTGTGAATGGTAACTATGGTGATTGGTATCTTCAAGCTGCTCCCAAATAAGCAGAATGCTCTGCAACAGAACAAGCCAAGGATAAAAATGATGCTTGAGGAAAACTTTCTTCAGAAAATACAAGCACAATGGATCCACATTATTAGTAACAACCACCTCAGATTGAAAAAAAATAACTTCAAAATAATTACTAAATAGAAAAAAAATTATAGATTTAGAAAATGTATAACAAAATATTCTGGACTAATCCTTTTAGGGAGGCTATTTTTTTGGAGAAGGGGACCTGGAGCCAATTTTTACCCCTTGGACAAGTCCTTGTAGTTGTGTCAAGATTTTGGAAGTGGTTCCCATTCCTTCTTTTTTCTAGGGTTGAGAAGTGGGATTGGCTCAAGGTTACTGTAAACACCTTTGGCTTTTCGTGCCCGAGACAGGACTAGAACTCAGGTTTCCTAATTTCTATCCTGGTACATTACACCGATCTGACTCTCTTTTGGAGGCTATGGCTTTGGCAGTATCTTCCAATTATGCTAAAATCAGGTGTCCAGCTTGATTTCATTAACTACCTTCCCAAATAATCACTAGGCCATTCTATTCGGGTAACATCATTTTCAACATTATGTCTTATTTATGTGCTAGAATTATTAGCCACTAATCCCTTCTTCAGTAAAGACCAAAGGGAAAAAACCCACCACAGACCTGTGTCACAACAGCAGTTATGGCAATGGCGGTGGATGCTGGACTGGAATCCCACTGGAGAGGTTTGCTCTGAGATTTCTTCATTCTACCAATTGCCCATCCCATGCAAAGACTCAGTAGCAGGTACAACATCTGCACCTGAGAGATTATGTCACACACTAAGGGAAAGGTCAAAAAAAGTTACAGAGTTAAATTGTTCATGATGGCATTAGGGATATCTGGCACATAGAAAGCCTTGTGTGGGGTTTTAGTTCTGCAAAATGTTTCTAGGGGAAGCTTCTGCCCTTCATGCAAGGACTTCAGGGTAGCCATTCCTTTGAGTGAACAGCTGAATGTTTACACTTACTCTTGCTATGTTGTGATCAATTTTGGCCTCATTAGGAATGTTCTTTACTTCTCCAAAAATGTGGCAAGCCATTTTCAACTTTTGCAGCAGAACAAGTCATCTTTTGGTGGTTAACAATGTCTTTAAGATTAACGGAAGGGACCTTTTAGGTCTTCTAGTCCAACCCCCCTACCCAAGCAGGAGAGCCTACACTATTTCTGACAAATGGTAGTCCTGTCTCTTCTTGACAACTTCCAGTGGTGAAGCTCCTTCAACTTTTGAAGGCAAGCTTTTCCATTGGTTGATTGGTCTCACTGTCAGAAAATGTCTCCTTATTTCTAGGTTAAATAAGAGGCTGAGGGCTCCCCAAATGATGCAGATAAACGCTAATATGCTCCCCAGCCTCTCAATTTTCCAGCTATGGTGCCCAATGTGGAACATTTTAATTTGTTGCCAACTATTTGGTTTAATCTCCTATATACTCTGAGAGCAATCAATTCAGCATGTTCAGGTTTGGGCAGACAAGTGTATGATTACACTCTTAAGCATATTTTGAAATAATCAAATATGTTGCTAGACACAATGAACAAAGCCCTGCCCTGAGTATTGGCTGGTGGGATCCTTACCAACCCCAGGTAGTACAGGACATTAGCGCACTCCAAATAATACATGCAATAATTAAAAAGATATTAAACAATATTTCATGATATACCAGAGACAACAAATACTCAACTTAGAAAAGATGTACTTACATTCTGCAAGGCTCCCCATAAAAGGCAATCCTACTCCATTTTTGGAATAACTAATGGAAACAAAAGAAAATTATTTTCAAAAGCTCATTCTGTTAAAAAGTCCAATGCTTCACACACAATATTAGAGTTGTGTACCACTTCAGATTCCAAGGTGAAAGGTACTTCTGAGTCTGCTACTTTATGAGCCAAACAAGGCTTTTCCTAGGATATGAATTAGCATTGAAAGAGACTATACCAGGGATGTCAAACTCAAGGCCTATGGCTAGATCTGGCCCGTGGGGCTGCCCTGGAAACAGTGAAGGACCAGCCCATACTGTCGCACGCAGCCCTCCTGAGCTCAGTTTTCGGTTGCAACAGCCTCCTGCAACCCTCTGCCAGCAAAAACGGAGCTTAAAAAAGCCGCAAGCACTTGTGCCAATACAAGCACCCCCGACATGAGTGATGTTGAGCTGGGCATGCCCACCCAGGCCATGCCCACCCCCAGAGATCAAAACACAACCCTGATGCGGCCCTCAATGAAATAGTTTGACACCCCTTGGCTATGTGATGCTGGGACAGACGTAGCTGCTCTCAGGCATTGATAGCAGGTCTTACTTCCATGCTCAGAAGCACATTTTCTCCTTCAAATGCAAAGGGCCCACACAATAATTACAAATAATCTTCCTGGATATACACGCACATACATGCATATGTGTACACACACACACACACACACGTTATTTGCGGAATGTGTTAAAGGTAATCGATAGCAAAAGAAATAGATACCAGATTATAAACAGCACATATAAGGAATATAATTTGGACACTGCAATTGCTATTGAGAAACTTCTGCACTCGGCTCCTTTTTGTCCTAACCAGACTCTCTCTTTATTCCTTCATTCATAGATGTTAGTTTACATATAAATTTAGATAAAGTTAGTTTACATTTACTTACATTTACTGTTAAGAAAAAAAACCCCAACCAAAATATTAAAAGAAATCTGGAATGCATTCCAATCCTAGTTTGTAATGCATTCGCATTATTTCAAGGAACCCATTTTAAGAAACTCTATTTAAGATTAAAGAAGTGAATTTGAAAAGAAACTAAAGTAGGAATGTGCAGCCACAAGAAAAAGAGATTATGGGCAAACTACAAAATAATTCTGTGGGTTTAATATCAGGAAACAACAATCAGCAACCCGATTCTTTTTCCTAATGCTCCGTGAAACCAGTTTTGTTAAAATTAGAAGTCATTGAATAAGCCCCTTAGAGTGATGTTTCCCCCAGCAAACTGGAGTAAGAGATTCATTATAACAGAAGCCTGGTCTGCTCAGAAGTTCAATTTACCTGCATACATCCAAATAGCTTCCATACTACTGTGAGAATCCACAGCATAACCCCAAGCAATCCATGTACTCTGCAATGAGTGGTGCTATCTGAGATTACTCAGGTACATCTGGTGGGATCCAAGAAGAAGGGCCTTCTCTGTGGTGGCTCCCTCCCTCTGGAACATCATCCCTCCAGAAATTATAATGGTCCCTACTCTGATGCTCTTTCAGAAGGCCCTGAAGAGATGGTTTTGGCAATGGGCCTGGAGAACCCAGTGTGGGATGGAGCCCATTAAATGGTTGATATGAGTTTGTGTTTTTTTGCCGAGGGTGTGTGTGTTATATTATTATTCATAATAATAATGTTCATTCTACATTGTTTTTATCTTCTATAAGCCGCCTAGAGGGCCTGTGAGTAAGCAGCTATATAAATTTTCCAAAAGAAATACATGTTTTTCCAATAAATACTGTACAGTAACTTAGGTTACTTGCCTCTGTATGCTGGAGCAGAAAGAAAGTTTAAGCCTAAACAGCACAGGCTAGGATTTTTCAGAGGAATCATTTGGGGTTCAGAGCAAAGCTAGCTGGGAACGCTAGAAATTATTGTTAGTAAAGGTTGCTGCTGGAAGCCTAAGACAGTAGACAAGAGCTACAGTTTATAGGAATTCAGCTGAAGTCCCTTCCGTGGGATCTGAATTTACCTTGAAAAATGCAGATAATTTGCAAGGGCTGAAGCTGCTTGCAGAAGCAAAACTAGAGAGAGCACTTTGAGCACCGTGTGCATAGGTCCCCCTTTCTTAATTGTTTGCCACAAGGACTGAGCATAAATGCAGGCAGTAACAAAATAACCCAGGACAAGTAGGAAGAAGAACTCATGTAAGCCTGTGAACAGAAAAAAACAATGTTCATTCATTTCTTCGACAATGAATGCCTTATAAACCTTGTTTTCATGCCTTCTGTCTACTGAAAAACCTGACAATTCCCAGAGCAACTTCCAATTAAAACATATTTGACTACAGCTTAGTAACAATGGAGAACAGAAGCTGATTTGAAATTTAAGAAGTCTGAAAAGTCTGGGGAAACAACCAGTTTCATCTTGGGCTAAAAGATGCAGGGAGCATTCCAGAAATAAATTCCACTACAGAAAAGGCCCTTCGTGATGCGAACTTGAGAGGTACATTAGGTCTTTAAAGGACCTCCAGCAGAGAAGATACAATGGTAGCAGGGATGAAAACATGTGATAGGGTTTCCATATCACACGTGCTGGGGAATTCTGAGAGTTGAAGTTCACAGTTTAAATTGGGTACAGATTGAGAAATGCTGTAATAGGGATTGGGAATTACGTGAAGCAAGGAAACTCAGTTTCACTTTTGATTTCAAAATATAATGTTTGGTTATGTAAATTTTTTTCTGCCTAATCATCCTTCTTTTGAAGGAACACTATCTTCAGGATTGTTTTTGAGACTAAATATGGCAACTATGGCAGCCTTTGCAAAAGCAGCAGCTAAGAGCGAGGTGTTTTGTCTTACCACTAGATGTCACTGCTGCAATTCTTAAAAGTGGGTGCTCTATAAAGTGCTTCCATGTAAAATGCAACTTTACCTTACAACACTTTGTGAGGTAAACCAAACTAATACTGTAAATTGTAAGTTCTATAATTCACATTCTTTTCTTTATTCATTAAGTTGCTCTGGGAAGACAGTCACATGATGAAAAAAAAAAGACATAAAGGCTTTAAAAAATTGCAAATAAGTTTCTTGTTTGTTTATTTTGCAATCAAGTATGTATTTCTTTCTGGAACTGAATCCAAAAGGCTACTGAAGATAGCTGTTAAAATCTAAGGCTTAAATGTTTGACCATCCCAGCTTGCACTATTACTTCTCAATTCATTCAACACAGCTAAAAGAAACATATAGGTATGGCACTGTACCATACCTGTACTTAAGCAAATATAAGGATAAAAATTACATTTATTTGCAAAGTTAAAAAGTCGAAGAGATTTTGGATTATTTGCCTGTTATCTGTACAAGAAAAATGGAAGAGGGAAGAACCTAGCTTTATGATCCCTAAAGTCTGGTTAAAACAATTAACCCATTTTAATTTAGTATTAAATGAATAATCTTTCATAGATTTGGAGAAATGCTTCTTCTCCAAAAATGTATTTCCATTAAATTGGTCACATCTTCATTCTATTTCCCACAAAGCCCACTCCATATCAAGAAAAATACCTTACCTGATTCCCCTGCACTAAAGTGATCTAATGGATTCCGTTCTGCATCTGGATTTAATAGCACCATTTCAAACTGAACATCCTCAGATTCAGAGTCTTCAAAAGTTTCTGCACAGGTAAACTTGTCGACATAAAATACATACCACGTGTCTGGATAAGGGACTTGGGACACTGTTATATTTTGTTCGGTGCAGTTCATGTTCACTTTAAAAAAATACATTAAAGTCACTATCTCCAGGAAGCTTTTAGTGATAAGAAATTTCTAACACTCAAGAAATTTTTCATGTTTGATTATGGCTAAGGGGCACATTCATATTGCTGAAAGTACATGTGCCAATATATATGCTAGAATATATATACCAATAGAATGTATTTTTGCAGAGTATGTTTATAATGGAAATGGAAATATACTATATTTAAAGAATATATCAACTCATTACATATCATAGGGCAAAAATCAATCCCAGTTAGTCACTTTAACCACCTTTAGGCCAAAGAAGAAACTAAATGCACTTAATTATGAAAAGCATAATGAATAGTCAATTATAGTAAAATGTTATTTAATTAGAAAAAAATACTTCAATGATTCAGGGGCATGGTAAAGACTTTGCCTGAAGAAAAATCCACCTTGAATCCCTAACTTCTTTATGTCAGATTAGAAAAAACAACAGCCTAAAATGCAAGAGTAGTTAATCTATGCAAACAATACTGAGCCAGCTCTAACTCAGTATAAAGCTGCTTGTTAAGTTACAAAATGTGATTAAATCTCTATGTGACTTATTCTAAAGAGACCAAAAGCCAGTTTATACATTTTGAAAGTAATTTGGGAAGGAAGTACATATAAAATAGCCAAGATATGGCACTTTTTAAAATCTGCCAATATCAGTTTATGTAACTATGGGTACTAGTGGTGCATTACTATTAATGTTTTATTTTTATTAGTATATCAATTAAGAATGATCCTGATTATGACTACTTTGAAATAAACTGTCTGAGGATTTACTAATTATAAAATATTTGTGGTCCACAAACATTGATATTAGCCTTAGTAATCTGATTTCCTAGTTTCATTTTCTTTAATTGAACAAGGAAACAAAGGAGCTCTTTTCATGCTTAAAAAAACAAGACATGATTGTCTTATTTTATGCTACCAAAATTATAGGTTTAAATATTAACACTTGCAATATGGAAAAATAGTCAATTGCATCATTGAATGGTTTTTTAAAAATTACTTTTAAGTCAGCTGTATGGGTAACAATTTTCTCTTCAATTCGATGAGAAAACTTAGAAGCAGAAGCAAATATGATCATTTTTAAAAATGTGGCAAAATGGAAGATTATCAGTTGCGTGATTGAGAACAATTGTTTGCTTGGGGTGGGAGTAGCTCACCTCTCAAATCTTCTTGCCCTAAACAAAACGGCAGAAAGGGGCAAAAGACCTGGCCCCTTCTCATGATTTCACAGCAATACTGGGACAGCCTTCTGCATCCCCGCCTCCCTCTGGCAGTCTGGAAGTCCAAGAATAGCCTCTGGCCCATCCAATATTGCCTACCTCTGATGCAGCTTTTTGCATTCTAGTATCTGTTGTGGTTAAAAGTCTAGTGGGGAGAGCTTTGGACTGGCTGCAAAGACAGGCTGAATTGCTAAATCTCCAAGTGTTAGACCTGACTTAATAGTACCTGATTAATCTACACTAGTTGGCATTATGTTACCATGTTTTGTACTGAATCCAAAAGGGAGGAGTAAATATTAACATTTGCTTGATTGCAAGCGTTAACAGATTAGAAACGTCTCCCTTCTATGAACTTATCCTAGGTGCTGTGTTTTGTCAACAATTAGAATCCTGACTCTGATTAACTTTATCAGGATTTTCAAAACAAAAATGGCCATGCAGGATGTAACAATCCTCTATTACCTAGATGAAAAAAAGGACCACATTTAGAACTGAATAGAGAGCATTCACTTGTGATATACCATGTATTACACATGTACCAGTAATCTGTGAAACAAAATAAACTAGAACTGAATGATGAAAAGTGAAATGTAGGTATATGAAAGTTAATATGTAAGGAAGCAGAACAGGTGTGATTGTAGAAAGATTTCATAACTAGCATAGCTAGAAGTCAATGTGCCTTAGCTTGCAATTTTCAAGGCCTTTTGGTGCAAATATCAAGTACTTTAACGGCTTCTAAAATGCTTTACTAAGGATTAATCTATGATCAGCCAATGAGTATAATAAGCAGGCTATATAATGGCTCAATGCATTAATGACACCTGTGCACAGACTCACTTATCAGCTGAGCTTTAGCCAGTTTTTCTTTACAACTGTAATCCTGCTGGCTTTCTTGAAGCTTTAGCCATTCCTGAGCTTGAAAGAGATGAAGCTTTGCTTCTTTTCCAATAGCAGTTGCCACGTTGTTGATTCTGACATACAGAAGAGCACAATCACCTTGATATTTAAAAAGAAGTCAAATTCTGTTATACAGATCATTAACAAGAGAGAAACATTCCCTACAAGGCAGTTTAATGCTGATAAGAGATATGTTCTATTGCATATTTACCAGTTGCATTTATTAATTGTGTAGCACGATCGTTTTTTAAAGCTCTGTCTATGCTAAAAGGTGTCAAAAATCCAGTGAATTGCATTTCCCCCTCTGCCATACGCACCATATGCTTAGGACAGCTTTTCAGAATCAGGAATCACTTTCCTTCATTTTGAAGAGCCAAGGGATGATCGGAACAAGTTTTCCAATGTCTCGAAGAAGACTAAACTTGGACCTATTGCAATTTATGTACCATAAAGCAGAGGACAGAACTTGAGACAGAAAGATCAAACTCATCACATGTACCTCCCTCCCCACATATTGTGCTTGTGATGACCGTATTTCCTTCCAGAAAACAAATTGGAGAAAGGGGCAAACCTGAAACAGGTTTGTAGGTAATTATTTTTTTAATAATTTTGGTTTACAAAAGAAAATTGCACAGCAGAAAAACTGTACAAAATGCATTTTCTAATAAAGGACAGTTTTCTGAAATAGAGGACTGTCCTTTATAAAAAAAAAGGACATTTGGTCACTGTACCTACATTCCAAGATCTTGTCGCCAACATTTAACTCCTTCTCTCCAGCCATATTTGGGTCAATCTAGGAATATTTTTCAGGGCTTTCAAGGCAATGTTGGCAGTTTTGAAACATTTTAATGTTAGAAAGGGGAATGGTTTCCACACCTCCTCATCCTATTCTAAGAAAACAAAGGTTTGAAAATCTGGGAGGGGAAATCACCCTTTTCAATTTAACTTCCACCTCACCAGATGACCTTAAGCAGGAACATTAGGTGGCTAATTTACAAACCTCTATCCCAATATTTTCTTTAAGAGTTGGATAAAATCAAGTTGTATTTGAATTTCTAGTTTCACAAACATCTCCATGTTGTTTACTTGGCAATAGTACAGAGGTCTATTGTTACTGTCGCTTTCTGGATGCTTTCAACTCAGGGCTATACCTTCCATGCCTGACCATGCCAAAGTCAACCAGATACTTAAGCTGGGTTTAGGGCTTATACAGCTGCAATAGCTTTTGCACTTCAAGATACAAGATAATACATATTTATGACACGTAATAAAAAAGTTTTCTATAAAATAATTAGTACTGGTCTAGAAGTTTGGTTCTTTCTCTCTCTCGCTTTCTTTCTCTTCCCTTTTCTCTCTTTCTAAAATGCATTGGCTGCCCATCTTACCAAAGGTAACTCTGGGAGGCTTACAGTCATAAAAATATATCTGCATTAAAACAAATTAAAACCAAAGATTAAGGACATGTGGGGGTAGGTGGGGGCAGAATGGTGGGAGGCGGGATCTGTTGTTTATTTGATCAACCACCTCCACTGTACTGTTCCCCCACTGGGGCTCCAGGCCTTTAGGCCCTTACAAAAGGATAGGAGGGTTGGGGCCAACCTCACATTAGGGAACAAGATATTCCAGCGTGCAGAAGCAACAGCAGAGAAGGCTTTCCTCCTGGACCCTGCCAGCTGGAATAATTGGGCTGATGGGACATGAAACATGCCTCTTCTGCCAGCACGAGTGGGATGGGCCAATCCCAGTGGGATGAGATGGTCCCTCAAGAAACCTTGACCCATGCCAAGGATGTTAAAGACAATCACCAACACCTTGAATTGTATCCAGAAGCAGAGCAGCAACCAATATAGCTGGAGGAACAGTGGTGATACAAGGGCCATTCTTGGGGCACCTAAAACTGCCTGGACTGCTGCACTCTGCACCAGATGTAGCCTCTGAATGCTTCTCAAGGATACCCCCATATAAAGCGCATTACAGTAGTCCAACCTTGAGATGATTAGGGACGGAACAACTGAGCACACGGAATCCTGATGGAAGAAAGGCTGCAACTGGTGCACAACACTAGCTGTGATTGCCCCTTGCGCCTCAAGCAGGAGTTGCGAGTCCAGGGGAACTCTCAAGATGCGGACTGGATCATTCTGGGGCAGTGTTACCCCATCCAGAGTAAAAGATGACAGAATCCCCGAGCCTTGTGTACCCAAATCCATTCAGTCTTGCCAGGGCTTAGTAGAAACCTGTAGTTCCCCATCCAGGCCCCCACTGCCATCAGGCACAAGACGGTGGCCACAGCATCATTTGGGTCACCAAGAGTAGAGAAATACTGAGTTGGGTGTCATTGGCATACAGTAGATATCTCAACCAGTGGTGACATATGATCTTGCCTAGCGGTTTCATATAGATATTGGAAAAGCGTGGAGAGAATATCGAGCCCTACGGTACACTACAATATAGTGGGGGAGGGCTGGATCATTCACTCCATTTCAATAGTGATTGGGACTGACCATGGAGAAAGGAATTGAACCAGCACAGTCCCAGTCCCTGCAGCCAGCCCAAAAGGATACCATGGTCGATGGTACTGAAAGCCACCGAGAGGTCAAGGAGAGTGAGGATGGTTGCATCACCCCTGCTCTCACCAGAGATAATCAACAAGCATGACCATTTTGATGGGGCTCTGTAAGTTATTTCTATAAACCTGAACAACTATCTTTTCCAGCTTTCCTTTTCTGAGATGTCAGTCAGAGTTAATAGCCTTCCTGCTCTCCATTATCTGCCTGGGAAAAATATTTAGTGAGCAAGTGGATCGATCAAATCACAGCAGGAATGTCTGCAAGAATAGAACCAAAGTAACAACTCTCACTTCCAGGATTTCTCCTTAAGGAGAAATGACCAGAAAATATTGACAAGGGTCCCCCCACTAATTTTACTTTATACTTACTTTACAAGCCAAACAATTTGTCACACACGCACAAAAAATGGTTACCAATCTCTGGTTACCAGAAAAGGCACAATTAGATCTTTTGCTTACTGTTACTGCTCATGCTTTGTCAGACTGGCTACAACCTCTAAATAGAAACGATCTGTGGCTCCATTTGTTGAGAAAGGTATAGTTTTATTAGAGGTTGAGCGTATTGCATAGCTAAAACTGAGAACTGAGTGCCAAAATCCCTAACTTCTACTCCCCCCGCCCCCCTCGCAACTTACACTCATTGCCCACCACACTGTAACCAATCAAGATACTTTCATATGGTCATCCAAGCACATCCCTCCTTCTCCCAGCTGGGTGACTTTGGGGCAGCGTCTCAAGGAGTATAGTCTACTTTTGATTCCCCAAGCAAGTTCCCTCCTCACTGTACATGGTAATCTGTCACCACAGAACAGCAAAGCATAGCAAGCTCAAGGTGACAGCTGACAGTTTTACTTTATGCTGGGTGCCAACAAGCATCTCCTCCTCTGGAGGTTCACTAGATGCCCCTATCAGGACAGAAGAGGATGGAAGGCTTGGTCCATATTCTGCCATATTGCTGACTTGCTCAGAACTGCTTGCTGCTTCTGCCTTCCAGGCCAGTGCTTGTTAAGTGTTTCTTCTCTGCTTGGGAGACTTTAACTTTCTTATCTTGCCACTGTAATGTATGTATGTATGTATGTTTATTGCATTTATATGCCGCCCTTCTCCTGAAGGACTCGGGGTGGCTTACAGAATTTAAAAAGACAATATAAATAAAAATAAATGCAATACAATATACAAAGTTAAATATTAAAATTTAAAATATCTAAAACGGTCCCATGTCTCAGCCTATTTGTTGGAAAAGCCATGTCTTAAGATCGCGGCGGAAGGAGCAGATGTTCAAAGTATTGGGATAAACTGCATCCAGGGCTGAGATAAATGACTTCTTTCCAGATTTGTGCTCTTGCTATTTCATGAAGAGATTGGCAAGACTTTTCATAATTCTGAAAATTTGGATGGATGGGATGGGGGGTGGGGAGATTTTCAAAAGGTTTCAGAGGGGTGTTATTGGTAAAAGGCTGGGTGAATTTGAGCCAGTTATTGTTTCTCAAGTCAACTCACCTCACAGGGTTATTGTTGTGGGAAAAATAGGAGAAGGAGTATTAGATAAGTTTGCTGCCTTGAGTTACTTATAAAACAATAAAGGGATAAAAATCTACTAAATAAAATAACAGTTTTCCCTTACCTTTTCCATTTGACTTGATCAATGTGAAACAGTGGAAACCATTCCCTTAAATATGACAGTTAAGAGAAAGTTACTTTCCCAATATTTTTTTTAAAAATGCTTGTCTCCTCAAATATGTTTCTACTTCAAGTGTTTTAAAAGCAACCCTGGGCAAATATAAGATGATGAACTGTGACTAGCAATCTTTCTATATACACTTATCAAAATTGTAAGATATTTTTAAAGAGTCCAAGTGAAAGAAAAAGAGAGTGACTGACTATTAGCGAGATTTTTTTACCTTGATTTTTTGCTGGGGAATTTGTTATAAGGCTCTTTTAATATTGCCTTTTATTGTCTCTGTTGTACTTTAATTACTTTAATTTCATATTTAATATTGTGGTTTAGTCTATCAGCTGCTCAGGGAGCATATGTGAATGGCTGGCTGCATGGATTCAATATTAAATGCATCAGAGAAATAAACTTACTGCAAATCTTGTTTGACTTGATTATTGGGGAGATACAGTTATTTCATATCTGGGTGATTCAGGCTTTACTCTTCAAATATCTGGAGTTTATTCTGGGGGGGCAAAAACATCTGTAATAATTAGTATCACACAAAAAAATGCCATTGAGAATCTTAGCAATCTTCCTGAATTGACATCTAAACCAGGTAAACAATATTATTATTCTTGTTCCTTGAACATATCGATCTTGTGGTTTACTCACTGACTTGTACAGATATTTCTCATTTTCAAGAGCTCT
>JANHFM010006411.1:51593-66222 GCA_032468115.1 Grayia smithii
GAAGTCCACACATCTTCCACTGGCCAAGGTTGAGAAACACTGCCCTAGCGCCTCCCCGAGAGTAGCGCGCGCGAGAAGGCCGGCCCTCGCCGACGGAATTGACGTAAGGAGCGGAAGTGGAGCTGGGCTCCGCGGGAGGATATGTCCGCGGGGGTCTTGCGGGCTGGAGGGGCTCCGCGGGGCTTGGCGAAGCGAGTCCTGGTGACCGGAGGCGCCGGCTTCATGTGAGTCTTTTTTTTGAGCGGGGCAGAAGTTTGGGGAGGCGGCGCTGCTGCTGCTGCCCGAATTTTCAACCTTTTTCCTGGTTTTCAACGTTAAAAGGGTCTTTTTCGCTGTCCGGTAAACACCCTGGTCCTTGGGGAGCCGAGAAAAAAAAGATGCCCCTTTGGTAAAGGTGCTTTTTGGAGCGGGAAGGACGACGGAGTTTATTTTACTCACCATTAGAAGTGTTAATCCTAAAAAAAAACAAGATTGAAGACGAGGCGTGCAAAATTTACAAGATAAACGTGTAATTTGGGGAGATATATATACATACATACATACATACATACATATATATATATAACATATATATATGTAAAATTTGGTAAAACCCCAATTTCTTATACATATATATATATATATATATATATATATATATATATTGCACTTAATGTTCTTACAGGAAAAAAAAATTAAATATACTGTACATCCCGGAAACCGCTTTTGGACTTTGTGCTTGGGGTGGGGGGACACAAAAATGAAACTTTAAATTTGGGGTTTACCAAATTTGGGATTAGATAGGTTTGCTGTTACAGAAAGGGCTAGTTTATGCTATTGTGTAAAAGTAAAACGTTTTGAGGTTTGATATTATCTTATAAGGGAGTTGGAAGTCAAGGTTTTTTTCCTCTTAATTTTCCTACACTTCTAACTCTTCCCTTTTCTCTACTCTAATTTTTCTACTATTTTTTTTCGTATGTTTGTATTTTATATTATGAACTAATAAAAAGTTAAATGTGCAATATTTATATCCAAAACCGCTGTGTAAACAAAGCTACAACTGCTTCCAAGGAAGGATAGCTTCTGCTTTTGAATTCCTAAAGTTGCTACACAGTAAGTTGCTTGTCAGTTCTGTTTGAACTATGTGCAAATAAATAGAAGCTTAATTATTCAGTTCAGGTTAGAACTTCAGCCTGAGTTCTCCCTTTTTTTGCTCATCTATATTTGGGCATAACTTTTTAAAAATAAAGGCAGTGACCAGTGATAATAAGCCACCTCTTTTTTCCCAGATTTCTTTTTATCTGCTGTAACTATATGCTTTTTTTAAAAAAAAGTTTTTTTCTATTTGATTCACTAATATTCAAATTATGCATTTGAAATCCTGAAAGAAAGTTGTTTGCCTGGTGAGGGCTGATTCTGTGCTTTCAAGTCTGTGTGTATTCTGTACTGCACATTTCCTCACAGTTCTAGTAATTTTCTTTTGATTTAAACCCCTTCCTTACAATACGCTTCTGAAGCCCCCTTATTTGAGGCTGAAAAATATTTTGAAATCTCTCTAATAGACTATGACATTGCATAGTTAAAGTTTTGCTAGTTATTTCCCATAAAAATCAGCCTTTAAAATACAGGGTTTAAAGAACGTCAAAATAAATTGTACCATTACAGGTGGTCCTTGAGTTACAACAGTTCACTTAGTGACCGTTCAAAGTTACAGTGGCATTGAAAAAAGTGACTTATGGCCATTTTTCACACTTATGACCATTGCAGCATCCCCATTGTCATGTGATTTACATTCGGATGCTTGACAACTGCTTCATATTTATGACCTTTGCAGTGTCCCAGAATTATGTGACCATCTTTGGCAACTTTCTGTCAAGCAAAGTCAATGGGGAAACAAGATTCACTTAACTGTGTTACTAATTTTAACAACTACAGAGATTCACTTAACAAATGTAGCAAGAAAAGTTGTAAAATGGGGCAAAGCTCATGTAACAAATTTCTCACTTATCAAGAGAATTTTTTTTGTGGTTGTAATTTGAGGATTACCTATAATTACTACTCTGAATTTTTTTTTAAAAGTACTAAAAAGTAGCCTCATTCACTGTGGTGTATTTCTTAGTTTTTATTTAGAGGTAATTAAACATCTTAGTTTAGGCTTAAGAGAGAGAAGCAGAAAAAGATTTACAACTCCTGATCTTACTGCTAGAGCAAAAAACATTGAAGAAAGCTGTTGATATCCATGAACAAGATTTAGAAAAAAACCTGAAGTCTGGTATGTGTTCTGCATATTCACCATATTTGTTTCTTTTCTTCTAAAATTGACAGTGCTTCCCATGTGATAGTTTCCCTCGTGGAAAAGTATCCTAACTATATGATCATTAATCTGGATAAGGTAAGACTGTTGGTTTAAACTAAATGAATCATTTTTAAGCAGTACCCTAAAAAGAGTGTCAGGCTGATAACATGGTGGGAGAGAAATCTAAGCTTGTAAGGCTATATAACCTGCTCTAAAGGTTGGTGTGCTAATAATGATTCAAGTGGATGAATTTATGTATCTTTATAACTGAGCATACCTGTGAATTCTGCATCATACATGCAAATAAAAGAACAAACTCTGCTTTTAAATAAAAAATTGTATTCAGTTTCTAACAACTGAGAAGCTGCTAAAATTCATAGCAAACCTGTTCATTCTGAATGAATGGTACAATTGAATGGTACAATTATATGTTACATTAAAAGTGGGAAAAATTCTGAAGTGATTTGTCTTTATTGCATCTCAAAAACTGGCATTTTAACAAGACGCTAGACTTTTTGTATCCACTATATACCTTTACCCAGCAATTGTGGCAGTGGGATATCAGCATTCTTACCTGTGAAACCACAAAGCTTTTTAAAAACCTGCTTCTGTAAAAGTTGGAATTCTTGGACAAAACATTTAGTCTGAAAAAGTATTGCGTTTAGCAACAGCTCGTGTGAAACTCTTATTTTCTCACTTTCTCTCCTTTTCTGTTTTTGTTAAGCTGGACTACTGTGCAAGCTTAACAAATCTTAAGACAGTTTCTGAGAAAGAGAACTACAGATTTGTTCAGGTAAACTAATCTTTTTGCTTTCATTGGGTTTTTAAAATCAAATGACTACGACTTCAGTTCTAGCACATTGGGTGGCTTGACAAGACATAATTGACTCAAATTAGACTTCAAGAGTGATCATCAGTGGTTCCTAATTATAGTGAAACAAGGTCTCAGGTAGGCTGCCATATTCCCAAGCACACGATCTTCAGAAGATTTATTAATAACTTGAATGAAAAGATGGAGAGATTGATTAATAAATTTGCAGATAACCAAGAATTGGATGAGAGCATTAATATATTAGGACAGCTATACAATATAATTCTAAATGATTTGAATAAATTTGAGACATGGGTTAAAAATAAAATGAAAGTGAACGGGTAAAGACAAAATACTTCACCTAGAATACAAGTCAACTGTACAAAAATAGGATGGGGGATACTGGCTTGGTAATAGCATTTGGGGAATAGCAATTGATTGCAAACTAAATTTGAGTTAGCAACATCATGTGGTAGTTAAAATGGCAAACACAATTTTAGGTTGTTTTTACTTTAATTGGTTGTTTCCAATTCATGAAAGGTAATAGTTCAGTTTTACTTTGCTGTGGTCAGACTGCTCTTTGAGTACAGTGGTCAGTTCTGGACATTGTATTTTAAGTATTCCCAAAAATCGGAAACATTTCAGAGAATTATTGATGATTATAATCAGTGATATGGAAATCAAGTCCTCTGATTAAAGTTCTGATTATATTAGTTTTGATAGAAGTTTGGGGAGAGAGGAGAGAACAGAACGGTGCTAATCCTAATTTAGATTCCTGTACTAAGCAAGTTGGAATTGGTGTAAAATCTCCCCTTCCAGCTCTCTGATTCTACTGTGCAATTGTTATAAGATGAAAACTGAGATGAAAGCCTGCAATTTTCCATAAGATTATATACCAATTATATATCAAATGCTTACCATTGGAAAAAATAACTTGCTGTTCCATGCTGATTTTATATTTTCCTTTTTCTTTATTAGGGAGACATCTGTGAACCCAATTTCATAAAAGAATTATTTGAGTCTGAGAAAATTGATATAGTGTTACATTTTGCAGCTCAAACGCATGTAGGTGAGCATGGCATAGCCCTGTAATTGTCACCATCTTGCAGGATTGATAAAGCATTCTTCAATAGCTTCCAGGTTAATGCTTCATGTAATAAGCTACGTATTATGATGTGGTTGGTGATGGAGACTTAAATATTTCAGTTTGCCAGTTGAACTCTGTTGAAGTGTAGATTATATAGATGAAGTAGAGCAATTTGTACACAGTCTGTTTTGGTCATTAGAATTTTTATTTGGCATATACTTAAATCTAAGTTTGCACACTCTTATTTTTCATGCAATTTAGTTATGTTGCTGCTACATTTATTGGAATATTTTAAAAATACTACTTTTTAAAATAGGGTCTTCAATTCTTATGGTTATGGAAAGGGAAGTAAATATGTACCAATTCATAAAAGGAAATTTTTTTGAAGGACCATGGCTGCATCTGGCACAGACATGGCACTTTTTAAGATTAACATGCTTAATTCTGCATTAGATTCTGCCCTGGAGTAATAATTTTAAACATATGTTTTCCTGTTTGTCTGCTATTAAATCTGACAATCAAATTTGAAATATCTAGCTATTCAAGCTAAAGTGTTATGTTTTTATTTAAAAGATTTATTTGTCCTTTTAATTTTTAAAAAACCAAGACAACCTCTCCTGTGAACATAAGCATAAAAACATTATTTAAAATGTAATAATGCTGTTATGTGTAAGCTCCATTTATCTAGACTTCTAGATAACATATGTTCTCTTAACATATGTGTCTGAGGCATTATATATGATTTCTTTGCCCAAAGTTGGGAGGCTTATGAACCTCTGTTCACAAAGAAAAAGAGAAATGCTCTTTCTTTGCTTTTTGTTTCTGTGGGCTGTCAGGTTGCAGCTTTTAACATTTTTTAGAAGCATTTTGTTGTATGATGTTTGGGGAATAAAGAACACATTTTTTATCAGAACATTCTGTTAAGGATTGTAATTTTTTTCAGTTGTCAAAGTGACACCCTCTTTATTCTTTTTGACTGAAAATACAGATCTTTCATTTTGGCACAAACTTGAGTTCAACTATGTTAATGTTTATGGAACATACATTCTGCTTCGGGCTGCTTATAAGGCTAATGTGGAAAAGTTTGTATATGTCAGCACTGATGAAGTTTATGGAGGAAGCTGTGATAAGGTGAGCTATTTTAGGTTGAAATATCTTGCTTTTTTTCACTCTGTGTGGTTCTGAATGATTGTATGTCTCCAAACTCTTATAAAGAAATTATATCAATATTTTAAATCCTTATGTTGTTTTCTATTTAAAAAGGCATTGAAGATGCCCATTTGTGTGTATACTTACAGAACATTTCCTGATTGTAATTTGGTGTACAAGTAAACAAAACAGATTATGACTACATGGAATCCTGAGGTTACGACAGTAGTTGGGACCAGAATTTCCATCTCTCTTGTGATGTTGTGACCATATCAGTTAGCAACTGCAGTTCTGGCTATTGTTAAGTGTGGGTCATTAGGCAAGGAGCTCACATAATTGTGACTTCCTGCTGGCATCTCCATTGATTTTGCTTGTGAGAAGCTGGCAGGGAACATCAGAAATCACATCCTGTAACTGTGGCTCAGTATGGTGGTCAGAACTCTCAGGACTGGTCATAAGTACCATTTTTTCACCATTGTAACTAAACGGTTGCTGAATGAATGGTCATAACCTGAGGACTACCTGTATATATTTTGCAAATGGATACTTAATACTTGTTGTCGGTATTGGAGTTACTTGTACTAGTTAACTGGAGCCATGTGTAATTCACTGCTATCTTTGCTAAAATTTACTTCATGTAAACTTCTGCTGCAGGAATTTGATGAATCTTCACCCAAACAACCCACAAATCCTTACGCGACATCTAAGGCAGCAGCTGAATGCTTTGTCCAGTCTTACTGGGAAAGATATCAGGTGAGCATAAATGACATTGGGGGTTGTAAAAGCTTCTATCAATTATCTGCTTGTGTCTAAAGGGATGTGAACGCATAACAAAAGGTAGTGATTTGTGCCATAGAGGTGGGAAGGATAACTTGGAGGCCACATTTATTAGGAGGAGGTTGGGACCCATCTCAGCCTCACCCATATGCCAGGGTGAGGTTATGGCTTCTGTTTAGCATGGAGAAAGAGCTGGGCATTTTTAAACTGTATGAAAGGTTTTTTTTTTAAGTTTATAGTATAGTTTTCTACTATTGCTTGCCTCCCAATGGGGAGAAACCATGCCATTAATTTTTAACTACTTGTTTGGAAGCAGATTTAGAAATTAGGTGTAGCTTAGGGATCCTAGATTGCTCGCCTGTTTTTAGAAACCAGCTTGTTCCTTGGACTTTCATCTTTAATGTTAGATGCAGTGGATCAAGTTAGATCCTTCTGCTAAATGTGCCATTTTAATGTTAGCCTTTCTGCCTTAATAATGTATGTCTTTTTATTGTTCTGTCATCAAAAAATAATGGGTGAAGTCAGGCATTATCTGAGTGCACTTGGACAGCAGTCCTTAATATCAGTGCTAAATTTGGGTGATGAAATGTCTGCAAGCTCAGAGTATCAAGGACCCCTCATTTCAATCCTAAGCTAACCTGCCACAAACATATACAAACAGTAGAAATGATCATTGACTCCTTATGTTGAGAAAGGTATAGTTTTATTAGACGTGAAGTGCATTTCAGTAGTGCATAGCCAGAACTCATATTCATGTGCCAAAATCCCTAAATTCAACTTTCCCCTCCCTTAACTACCTTGCATTGCTGATTCCCCATAACCAATCAGGTTCAAACAAGTTGTTTTCAGAACGGTCACTTCAGGTGTAGGTTCATATGCAGCTGCGCTCTTCCAGCCAGGTGACCTTGAAGCAGCATCTCAGGGAGATACAGTAGTTACTACTATCGCTTTCCCCCCAAGCATCCACCCTCCCCAGAGTCCATGGCAATTTGTCACTGTACATTAGTGACACACCAGCAAGCATTAAAGTGGCAGCTGATGTATTCTCTTTTCTTGATATCAGTCCTTAGCAGTAGAATCCGAGGAAGCAAAAAAAACTGTAAGGGGATTGTTGCTGTTCTGGCAATAGAAATTATCCCATCAGGAATGGGTTTAACTGGATATCACTCATGTTAGGTCATTAATAGCAGTTTTGACTGGGTTCATTTTAATACAGTTGTCATGTGTACGTTAAAGTTTCCAGTGGTTATCACACGGAGCAGCAACGTTTATGGACCCCATCAGTTTCCAGAAAAAGTAAGTTAAATGAAGGTCTTTTTACTTTTTAGTTTCTTAAGCTTTTATAGTTTACCATGGAAATATTCCATGTTCCATGAAAAAGTGACAAACTACCGTAAATTCCGGCGTATAAGACGACTTTTTAACCCATTAAAATCTTCAGATAAGTGGGGTGTCGTCTTATACGCCAGGTACTGACCTTGCAAGATGCATGGCTGGCAAATTCTTTATTTTAACTGGAAAAGTTGGGGGTCGTCTTATACGCCCAGTCATCTTATACGCCGGAATATATGGTATTTTAGCACAAACAGAATCATGATCTGATGGAATATGTGATATTTGTAAAAAAATATAATTCTGTAACAGCGACATTGTATTTTCACAACTTTGTCAGTTATAAAAACAATGTGTTTTTTTAGGTCATTTGTTTTGTTCATTCCTGTATTTCTTATTTAAAATGATAAGTAAGCTTACATTGAAAAATATTAATGTTGATCGCCTGGGTTGCCTGATTCTAGATTTATTAAATTATACAGAATTTCTAGGGAATAAAGCAACAATGATAAAATGGCAGAGACTTAAATTATTTGTTAGTTGCTTGATATTTTTAATCCTCCTTCCAATTTCATATGCTACTAGATATAACAAATCAATGTTAATGTCTTTTTATACAAGTGATATTTTCCATTAACATGTATAACACAATAAATCTCTGAAAATGTTCTTTACAACTTTTGACAAATACTTTTTCCTCTCTTTTAACATATAGCCTTATAAAAGAAGTGTGGAAAATATATAATCCTATAAAAATGATAATCCTATTATTCATGTAAACCGAAAAGGTACTACAATTACTCAAAAGGTCTCTAAATTAGGAGTCAGCTCTTCTTCTGATGGGGCCATATTTTCAGGTTAAAATAATAATTGCTGATACAAGCAATAATTAGTCATGAATAATGTTGAAACTAGCTTTTTAACATAAAGATTAATATTTGAAATACTGAAACAGCAATCATATTTAGAGAGCCTCTTCTCTGGGGAATGTACAAAAAAAATCCTTCCTGAGTTTGAGCCCAAGTTACTGTTCTTCTATCTAAAAACCTTATTACAGAATCGTAAAGAATAAAAACATCAAAAGATCAGTGTGTCCATTCTAGGGTGAAATGAAGACCATTCACTTCACTCTCCTATTAATCTCCTCAAATCAGATCAAATGTGCTGTAATCCGAGAACAAGTAAATTAGCTTAAATGGAGTATGTAAAAATCATCTTAAAGGGATCTATGATTCATTTCAAATTGTCCACTGTTTTTCTAACGCTACAAATCATATAAAGGATAGAAAATCAAATCTCTCTCTCTCTCTCTCTCTCTTTCTCTCTCTCTCTCTCTGTCTCTCTCTCTGTCTCTCTCTGTCACTCTGTCTGTCTGTCTGTCTGTCTGTCTGTCTGTCTGTCTCTCTCTCTGTCTTTCTCCCTCTCTCTGATGCACACACAAATGCCTCTCAGTTGTTTAGTTAAATGGGAAATGGTATTTTGTAGGCGGAATGCTGTCTAAGTTTACAACTTTGTTTTAAAAATTCTGCAAAAACTTCAACCTTTAAAAAAAAAAAACACCAACTAATTAGCATGGTGATTCGCTTAGGGTACATTATGATCTTGATCTAGAAAGCAGCAAATCATCTTCACCTGCTTGAATTACATCTTTATAACTTCTTTAAGAAAATAGAGAATAGATATATTTATTTGTACCTGTGTCATGGTGACGCAGTGGTTAGAATGCAGTAATGCAGGCTAATTCTGCTGATTGCTGGCTACCAGCAGTTTGGTAGTTCGATTCTCACTGCCTCAAGGTAGACTCAGCCTTCCATCATACTGAAGTTTCTAAAATGAGGACCCAGATTGTTGAGGGCAATATGCAAATAATGCATACATTGTATAAACTTCCCAGAGAGTGCTGCAAAGAGTGATAGGGCAGTATATAATCCTAAGTGTTATTGCTATTGCTATTTGATTATTATATTAAAAATTTCCATGGGTCTTTTAATTGGCTAGGAATTGAATGAATGAATGAATGAATGAATGAATGAATGACAAATGTAAAGACAATCTAAAGCCTGAGTAGAACTTCTTGGAATATCAAGCCAAAAGAATGATTAAGACCATTTTGCCCTGCTTGCAGTCTGAAGGAATAAATATACAAAAGTACGTCCACAAAAAAAAAATGTCAGATATATTTCTTGACAGAATAATCAACAATCTTCCCCAGAGCTGCAACTGTCTCATTTTCCAGTCACTGAGAATTCAAAAATTGAATTCAAAGATCTGTTTTCTAGGGGATATAAGAATTCTGGGGTTCACCTTTCCTTGTTAGCCTTTATAGGGATTGCATAGATCAGAATCCTATAGCACTTTTACCTCCTGATTTAATATGATGTGATGTTATGACTATTGTACTAGCCAAATACAGCTGCCTCACATCACATCAGTTTGTCAGTTCATTTAGTTCAGAACTGTCTATGTCACATTAACTATTCTTCATGGTTTCAGAGAGGCATCTACTTCAACTGTACCTAGAAATGCTGGGGATTAAACTGGAAGATTATTTGCATATAAATATTATACTGAGCTACAGCAATAGCTGAAGCTGATTAAAGTTCTGAGAGCACTACTAAACCACAGCTTTTTCATATTTTAATGGATATAGAGTGGTTGCTGAATTTGATACGGTGGGTTAATCTTCGATTTGATCTGTTTTTAGGCACGGTAAAACATCCAGAACATCATTCTTGAACTAACAGTCTACATAATGTTTCTGCAACTTTATAAACATCTTTGCTTCATTAGATTGGATATATTGTATTTAATATTGCAAGTTCTACTTGAACTGATTGGAAAATAACTTCTCTCACAGGTGTAATGTTAGACTTGGTGTTCCCATTAATTTATACCTCCCAGCATTCAGACATAATATTTGGTTCCTACTATCTTTAAATGCCGCTCTTTGGATTGATTGTAGAGTTTAATTGATGTGGGAACATTGTTTGAAGAAACATTTTAGTGCATTGGTTAAGGCACCAAAGGGGATGTGGTGGCTCAATGGCTAAGATGGTTGGCATAAAGTTTGGCAGTTCGGTGGTTCAAATCCCTAGCACTGTGTAATGGAGTGAGCTCCTGTAACTTGCCTCAGCTTCTGCCAACTTAGCAGTTCGAAAGCATGTAAAAATGCAAGTAGAAAAATAGGTTCCACCTTGGTGGGAAGATAACAGTGTTCCATGTGCCTTTGGCATTTAGTCATACCGGCCACATGACCATGGTATTGTCATCAGACAACGCTGGCTCTTTGGCTTAGAAACGGAGATGAGCACCATCCCCTAGAATCAGGAACAACTAGCACGTATGTGCGAGGGGAACCTTTACCTTTACCTAAGGCACCAGACTGAAAATTAGGAAACTGGGAGTTTTAGTTTTGACTTAGACAGAAAGCTCACTGGGTGATGCCTGCCTCATCTCTCTCTGTCTCAGCTCTAGGAAGGGTATAACGGCAAACCATTTCGGAAATCTTGCCAAGAAAATTGCAGGGATTTGTCCAAGCATTTTTCAGGCATCAATACTGATGAGAACAAAAAAAAAAAAGGACTTGTTACCCACAGTTAACATTTTCAATCTAATTGTATCATATGTTGAGTATATCAATTTTTTTTCCTGTTTAAATAAATTCAAATATGTAATCCATAATGTCCTTCCTGATTCTGGTTATCTACAAAACTACCTTATTCTTAAAATGATATCTTGACACAGACCTACCTTTTTCCTGGCTACTTTTGTCCACTTCCTAATCTGCATATCTGTGATCCTATTGTCATTTAGGAAAGCTCTTAAAAGCTGGGTCTTTTATCAAGTGCAGGATTTATTCCTTCACACTGAAATTGAGATTTTTATCTCTTGGGCTTTCGTTGTATGTTCCTTACTGTTTATACAGTAGAATTACTTTGACAATGGAACGAGCTAATAAATTGCACGATTAATCTGCAGGAGGTATACTGTGGTACAGATTCTCATAGATAGAAAAGTGAGGAGCTAACTAGTACGCAATAGAAAGCAGACAATGGACACTCTAAGACAGAGGTCTTCAAACTTGGCAGCTTTAAGACTTGTGGACTTCAACTCTTGAAGACCTCTGCTCTAAGATGTCAAGAAATTGTTGAAGTTGACTCTTCCCAATCCTTTGAACATTCAGAGGCAGGGATTGAAAACAAGCAAACCCTTCAAACCATAGCAGTCCAAACCAAGACCTCAAAAAGCACTCAAAATAAAATCCCTAATCAAGGAAGTAAATATATCTAATGTAGGAGCAGCAGTTGTGGGTTTGTTCTATTTCTCACCCCAATAGGCCTTCCAGCCTCAACCTTTTTAGTTGACTGATCTCTGGCCCCTCCTACTCCCTGAGTCAGACTTTCTAGCATGAGAAAACAGCTATTTTCTCTGCATGAGCAATGAACTGAGTCCCATACAGACAGAAGGCTGGGGAAGTTTGTTTGTACAGACCTTGTAAGGGTAATCCAGATGTGCTTTCTCTCTAGGGTTCTCTTTGTAGTCCTTTGGCATCTTCCTCAACCTATTTCTCCAACCTCAACATCTGTTCTTTCTTCAGACAAGCCTTCATGCTTACTAGACAGTAAGTCTGCAGGCATTCATAGTCTGGAGTTGTATCTTACTCATGAGGAGGCAGATGTTTTCCCTTCATGTGTGTGTGTGTGTGTGTGTGTGTGTGTGTGTGTTTTATGAAAGCTTCAGACTATAAAGCTGAAACCATCACCAGAAGCGATTTTTTCTTTAGAATTGTTGAGGCTATCACCTGCTTTTTTGTATAACTACCATTACCTATTCACTTAATAAAAATAGGTTTCATTAGAACATCAGGTCTCAAATTTTCATAGCTACTTCAATGTTATTAGCTGCTGCTTTATTGCTGGACTCTGCTACTGTCAGTTGATCTTTATTTTCAATGTTCCAAGACAATTTCCAGACCAGTCTCATAATCCTTCTCTGTTTTCCCTACCTACCAGCATCAACTTATACGACTACTGACAAGGCAGGGCAAGGCACAGAAGGAAGAACCTGCACACATATTTCCCAGCTCATGCCACCACCACCCATGCATGCTGTCTTGACCTGCGCCATCCTCTGCACCCTTTCCCTAACCCATGTACCACCTTTTGCACACTTTCCTGACCTGGATTTCCCCCTGCATGCCTTCTTTGACCCACATAGCACTTTTCCATGCCCCTGACCTGTCCCAGTCCATGCATACACATAGTACGAGTGGAGTAAGCATATTTATTTCACACAATCAACTCTGTGATCATTCCCCAGGTCCCAACTTCATGTGAGCAGTCTTTTTAAAGTCCATTCCAAATGACATGAATGTAATAAAGGCAATGAGGACAAGTCAGGCCAGTCTTTCCTGTGCCTAAGGTACAGGAGTCAACAAGATGACAGCACCACAATGCTCAGGGTTCAAGGCACGGCTAAGGCAAACATGGTTTCCTTGAGTTCAAGGGAATATGAAAATAACATGACCCCAGAAGGTTCCAGACATGATGAAACTGACATGGTTTCAATTAGTTCAAGACACAACAAAGGAAACTTGGCTTTAATGGGTTCAAAGCAATGTGTCATGCCCCTGTCGGAGTCTGACTCTGAGATGGAAGAGGAACAACTGATAGAGAGTGAGACAGTGGTTCCATTGGCTGTGGAGGAAAGGGCAAAGTCAGGCTGGGCAGAGCAGGGGAGAGTTAGAACAAGGGAGAGGGGGTTCTGGTGAAGACCAAAGCCCACCCCCTCCTCATCCTGGGGCACGCAGAGAAGAACAGAGAAGAGAGCAATGGAGGTTGCATGGATTATGAGGGAGGAAAGGGCCCTGATCCCCTTCCCAAGGTAAACCTGGAGCTGGAGTTTAAAAGGCGAGGCAAATGGGAGGGGCGGTTGTCGTGAACAAACACTGAGTTCATCTTGTGTTTATCTGAGTTCCTGGCATCCTCCCAACTGGTTTGATTTACTGCGTGCTACTTCAATTTTGGAATTCCTTATCTTGCTTTCCCTGCCAGATTAATTACCTTATCTTGCCCTGTTGGGTTTATGGTTGGAAGTTTTGTCTCCTTACAGGTTTGTGGAAGGGTTTTTCTCCAGACCAGAGAGTAAAGGGACATTGGGGGAAAGGTTTGGAACTAATAAAGGGACTTGTACTTATTTTCTGGCTGTGTTGCTTTTGTACCATGCCCTGGGTCGTCACACAATGGCAACATGATTCCAGCATGTTCCAGACACGCCGAAAACAGCTTGGCATCAATGAGCACAACAGAGGTGAGTTGACTTCAATGGGTTCAAAGCACAACAACAATGACACAACTTTAGCAGGCTAAAAGTATGATGAAAGTAGCTTGGCATCAGTGAGTTCAAGGCATCACAATAGTAACATGGTCTCAATGAGTTCAAAGCAATGAATCAAGAGTATTCATGGATGGATGGATTACAAACTGTTGTCTCCAATTGTCCCCAGACTCCAAACACTGAAGTAAATAGGTGTTGACTATTGTGCCTCATTAGGAGGCATGAGGCTGCCTCTTTGCAAGTAGCCTTACCAACCTCTGTTGTACCTCCCTTCACTCAGATCTTCACAACCCTGGATTGGATGGGAGTGGGAATTCCTCCTCTTGTCATGGCCAGCTGAAGCTGTGCCTCTTTGTCTCACACAGCTGGTTGTTCATGCTAAGTGGACAACCAGCTGCTTGTCCAGCTGCTCTCTCCCAGATTTCCCCTGCATGGCTTCACCTCGATCATCCAAACCAGCCACAGAATCTTCCATGTCCTCCTGGTGATTCCCTTAGTCAGATACACTGAGAGACTGTTCTTCTCCACTATCATAGCCCCTATCCATCCTTCCTGACCCACAGAGCCCCATGCGAACCTACTTTGACTGAAATGGTACCTCTTGCACACCTCCATGCACCCTCTTCCAATCCATGCTCTACCTGCACACTTTTCCCAACCCATGTGGCACCTCTTCTGCACTCTCAAAAATTCCAGGCACCCTTTCCAAAAATGCTACTGCCCTGACCAGCACAGCATCTCTCACACATTCCTGTGATAGTCATGCATTCTTTTCGACCAACACCATTGGAAGGAAGGAAGGAAGGAAGGAAGGAAGGAAGGAAGGAAGGAAGGAAGGAAGGAAGGAAGGAAGGAAGGAAGG
>JANHFM010006414.1:20991-35798 GCA_032468115.1 Grayia smithii
ATAATAATAATGTATGGGAAACTCATATTCCCAAAGCTTTGGTGGGGCCCTTTCCTCTTGCTGTTGAAAATTTAGAAATGATTTTTACATTTACTCTTCTTTTTTTAAAAGGGCTCAAGAGTCATAAAGAGAAATTGACTAATGTTCATTATCCAAAATGAAATTAAGTTTTAAAATGTGCTTAATATGGATTAAATTTAAAAAATGTTTTGGAATTAATTTAATTTTCTTTTTCATTAGCATCTTTCCAAATGCCCTATTGAATGACAAAATGGATTCATTTCATTTTAATATGTGAATACTAATTTTAAAGAAAAACTAATATTAAAAAAGCATATATGAGAATATGTCTGTTAAGATTTTATATCCTTCTTAGAAACTGTTATTACTGTTACAGACATCATCATGCCTGTTAATTATTTCCAATCTCCTAAACAAAGGCCTTCATGCTGATTGAAAGTTTCTATATAGGTTTTAAAAATAGCAATAAATCTTAATTGATTACATAGGAAAAACATACACCATAAAAATCTACCTTTCCACAATATAGATAGTTATAAAAACAGAATCTGACAACTATTGCCAAGGCAGAATTTTATTTAATCCATTTTAAAATCTATTTTATTTACAAGTCTTTAATTTACATGTTTTTTTCCCCTTTGAACCCACTCAGTTTACTGAGGTGTTTAGCCTCAGAAAGATTCCTTTTGTATATTTGGGTAGTTGCTGCAAAAACTACCTTTTGGGATGTTGGACTGGAAGTTAAATGTTTCATAAATGTTTTAATTTACACTTTCCTCATTTGTTATTGAAAAAACCTGAAACAGCCACAAATGTAAAGTGACTGTTAAGGCATGAAGATGGGATTAAGTTGGTACTTCAAACTATGGTTAACATGAATTAGTTACTTTTGGTCTGTTGATATTGTCATCACAGAATATCAGACAAATATATAATTGTAGATAGTGGCAAAGCTAGAAAGATTAGTGCAGACAGTAAAGCATAGATAGTCCCAATAACCCATGGCTACACATCCTGGTAAAATAATCTTGTTTGGCTAATTTCTTATTAATATAAATGAAGTGATGAGTAACCAGATAATGTGCTAGATTTTACATCTGGGGTTTACCTGAATTGGAATCTTGCTGCTTTTCTCTTGTTCGTCTTTTCTTTTTTCCCTATGATTAAAAAAAGAGGAAGAGAAAATAAATCATAAATCGATCAATTGTTTAGAAAGAGAATTTGGTGAAGAAATATAGGAACTAATGCAACACAGCTCCCCTTCTCCCAATTTTCCTGCTGTAGTTTTATCACCAAAGATTTTGTTTTTTTCAAATTCCTTATTTGCTAAAATAAGATGGCCCCATTCATCAAACATCCAAACACAGCATGCTGGCTCTTACTGACTATATTCCAAAGATACATAATAAAAGCACTTCTTATTTTCAAAATAAGAACAGTGAGGTGGTCAGCAAATAGATGATAGATAATTATAGACAGACAGACAGACACACACAGAGAAAAAGAGAGATAAGAGCTAGATAGAGATAATAGACAGATAGAGAGAGAGAGACACAGACAGACAGATGATAGATGATAGACAAATATGATAGATTGGAGTGTCAAACTGGTGGCCCCCAGGCCGGATGCATCACAAAACACGTAATGGCAATGTGACACAGCGCGTATGACCCCGTATGATACATGACAGATATAGATAAATAGATGATAGATAGATAGATAGATAGATAGAAAGAGAAAGAAAGAAAAAGAAAGAAAGATAGGCAGGCAGGTAGGCAGATATAGATGATAAATATGTGGGTAGATAGGTAGATAGATGGCCTTATGGCCCTGATTGTAATATTTGATTCAAATTTTCTACTCCACCAAAAGCCAAACTATGTAATGAACAATGTGAATCTAGACTACCCTGGAGAAGTGGTGTTTTAACTAATTGTGACAAACCCAGATTTTTGAAATGTCTATACAGTATCTTAAAGGAGAAGGATGTTTGATAGCAGCAACTCCAATTGCAGTAAAAGAGATCATTGGGTTAATAAGGAACATGCCCATACCCATAATAGAGAGAGATCTCTGCCATACAGAGGAAAAGTAGGTGCTAAAAACATCTCCCTCTTTACTGTGAGGTCTGGACAGTTCTTGTCTAACCTTTCTACCTTGGTGCCTCACTTGTCTATCATAATTACAACTGAGCTGTATCATGCAGCAACAGATACAATAGCGTTACACTACAGGTAGTCCTTGACAATTGAACCCAACATTTCTGTTGTTAAGTGAAACATTAAGTGAGTTTTGCCTCATTTTACAACATTTCTTGCTACAGTTGCTAAGTGAATCATTGCAGTTGATAAGTTAGTAAAGTGATTGTTAAGTGACTCTGGCTTCCCCAGTGACTTTGCTTGCCAGAACATGGCAAAAGGTGACCACATGACCTTGGGACACAGCAACGGTCATAAGTATGAGCCAATTGCCAAGCATCTGAATTATGATCACATGATCATGGGGATGCTGCAAAGGTTGTAACGTTGAAAAATGGCCATAAGTCACATTTTTCAGTGCCATTATAACTTTGAACATTCACTAAACGAACTTGTAAATTGAGGACGACCTGTAGTCCATGCCTCTTGATGACACACAATATTCTTATTGGCAGCTCATAGTTGCTATTAAAGTCATTATATATTAAGATCATAGCTGATGTTTTGATGAGATAAATTTGACCTTGTTGCTTTCATGATTTTTGAGGAATTAACAGACATTTGTTCCCAAATCTGCTAAAGTCTAATGCATAAACTGGCACATTGAACCTGCTTATTGTAGGCCATACTCGTGGGATATCAGACATTTGAGATGGTTCATGGTTGTAACAAGAATCCTATTACGAAGTGACACTGTTTCCAAAGTGATATTGCTGCCATAATGGCCTGATTTGGATAGATGGATGCAGAACTTTTGATTAGACAACTTCCACCAGAGGTACTCTGGAACTGAACAATTTTCTTTTAGGGGAGATGGAGAAAAGCAGCTGGTATTGCATACAGAAGATGATTGTGCCTGGATAACTAAAGGATTGCCTTTGCAGGCATGCTGAGGCACTGCTGATCTGCATCATGTGCATAATTTCTCTCCCAATGAAACAAAATACTTTGCTGAAAAAGTCTTTTAAAAAAATCCAGGAGCAAAATGGGGGAGGCAATGGGATGGAAAAAATTGTTTCAGTTTATAGTAGAGCATAACAAAATAAAATAGTATATTTCAAAATTTAAATAGTCAACTTCAGAATCAAAAGCTATTTCAAATCAGCTTAAATACGAAGACATCTGCCCTATAGCTAGGGCCTGTTTGCATTTTCATATGTATCATGCTAACATACTAATGTTTTAATTACATTAACCTCCATTCTCTTGAGTATAAAATCTATAACCGCTAGCAGCTTAAAAGACATGCACCCCTTGTAGGTTTGGGCTGCCTGGTCCAAAGGATATTTTGCTAAGAACAAGCTCCCACTGAGTATAACTTACTCTGGAGTAAATATGTTTAGCCTTTGTTTAGCTGCCAGAGATGCAACTGCAATTTTGGACAAAACAAAGACTGTTCCATTTTAAGTTCAAACAACATTTAAATATGTTTGTCATTAACTAGGCACAAAAAAACCCACTTCCCTGATGAAAGCAGGCAAAATCAAACCAGATTGTGTTTTCCCCACACTTCTGCCCATACAGTACTGATTTTGCTTGCATCAGGAGGCCAAGTTACTGCAAAACTCCCAAACCCCACAATTAAAACAAAGTTGGTGGTTGTTGCTAACTGGAAAACTCCATGCTTATTTTGTGACACAAAACTACATTTCAACTACAATGAAAAATACAATCAAAATACTGTATAGACAGGCGTTCTTGATTTGGAAAGGCCCTTGTGCTTAAAATCGTAAGGCAAACCAAGATCTAAATTGCTTTTCTTCCAAAAATTTATAATCTCATGGAAAGAAGGTGGAAGTATTCCTAGGTGCTATATTTAAAACTGTATGGTGATGGGATGTGTGTGTGTGTGTGTGTGTTTCCTTTTAGAAGCTTGAGTCAAACATCCTGGCACATGAAGATGGTAGCTATTATCCCACAGGGAGTTTTGATGTGCTTCCCAAGTGCCCACAGATTGCATTTCATTCAAATAAAATCTGATCAGACACTTCATTAAAATTCAGCTACTTTTCTACCAGCCAGGAATTGAGAAAAGTCATTCCCATCGATGCATTTTACAAGCATTATTCCCCTGCATTCCAAATTTTCATCATTGGAGATTCTAGCTAGTAGTGTGGATGGGGAGATAGTCAATCCAGAATAATAGCAAAGAATACCAGGAGCAGGGAATGCATTAAGGAGGGAAGAAGCCATCTTCTCAAAATCTTAATCTTGCAAATTATACCATTCAAATGGCAGACCAGTTTAAAAGGCATGGAGCTTTGGTGCGCAATTCTGGACTCATAAAAATTTTCATATGGCAGGAATAGTTAAGACCATACCAAGGCTGTCTCATTTCTTTTCAGCACTGATTTCCTAATTAAAATTCTAGTCCTACCACTAGGTAGCCAAAGGAAAAATCCAAAATGAGACTTTAGATGTCAAAAACATTACTTCCACAAGAGGGCAACGCCTGTCAGTGAGAGTATAAGAAATACTTTCCCAAAGAAAAAGCACAATGTTAAAACTGATATAGGCTTTGGATTATGAAAGTGATAACGGTGGTGCTGATGTTTCAGATTTAATGTTATGGCTTTCTTTCCTGTTGGATGAGGTAGAAAGCTATAGAAATTTACGATTATATATATATGAAAGGTGGGACAGGAAGAGAAGAAATTGTGTAAAAAAATATGAAAATGCACCAGTTACTACCATTGGTCATTAATATGTAAATACTAATGTTGTTTTGGATGATCAACTTGGTTGCTTGTATATATTTCTGGGGTGCCTTGGAGTCAGTGCTGACTCTTAGCAACTGCCTAGACAAGTCCCTGCAGTTTTCTTGGCAAGATTTCTTGGAAATGGTTTGCCATTGTCTGGTTCCCAAGGCTGAGAGTCTGGTCAAAGGCACTTAGATAGCTTTTTGTCTAAGGCAGGACTAAAACAGCCTCCTGGTTCCTAGGCCTAACAACTACATCAATATCAAGATATACACCAATAACTCCCAAATGTTGGGGACTGCAGTTGGGTATTAACTGTGTTTATCATTCACATTGGTGTAGCCAATATACAGGCTACTTTTCCTGGTTCTGTGCTTCTTGTAAACATCCATCCTGTTGCTCTAAAAAACAGCATGCTGGACTAAATGACCCTTATCTGCCCAAGAAGGGAAGCTCTTGTGATATTAAAGATGCAATTGCACCTCAGAAACTATCATTTCCTCTTCAGTGAACAATCTATTGCTCACTTGCTACATTCTATGTATATTTATGCAAGTATGTACAAGAAGCTATTTGCCACTTAGAAAATTGAATGTTGAAATTTTGTTTTCTCATTTGTGGGCCTTCACTTCCAGCTTCAATCATGTCCAATGCAAAGTAAAACTAATATGAAAAGACTGTTACAGGTACCGTACATCGTTTCTGCTGCCTGTTGTCCAACTTATAAACCTAAGCATTTTCCCTAAATTACCCTCCCAAGACATACAATGAGGAAGATGATTTTCAGCAATATATTTTTGGGCCCGGGAGATTCAAAATGGCGGTCTTCTATTTATATCCTCTCAGAACAATATAGGAAAAGGGTATAAACGGAGAGAGTTGTGCTGTGGTTCCAGAGTTTTGATTAAACATCAAAACTCTGATATATTCATCTCACAAAAAACAAAAGTGCTGGCATGGAGTGTCAACCCACTTCCACTGACACACAAGTTAGCCACCTGAAAAGTCATATGGCGTATTGATTGTTCCCTCCCAATGAAGAAATTCCACAGCCAATGAGCAATTCTATGGCCATGGAAAAGCTCAGGGCTCCTGGAATTCTGCAGCCAACGCTGGGTTAGGTGGATGCATGAGTGGCAGATGGTTTCAGACTCTCACTGCCATAATGCAGAATGACATTTGCTGCAGAATTCGCTTACCCTTGCCGCAGAAGCTGGCCAGGAAGTGCTGCTGAATTCCAGGGGCCCTGAATTAAACTGTATGTGATCACGGGATGGAGAGCCTGAAGAAGACTGAAGAGCAAGGGGTAAAGGGTTAAAATAGCAGCTATGGAGAGCAGGGAAAAAAAAATAAGCATATGAACACATCAGGAAGTATGCAGGACACCATTACCACATTCCAGGCGAAGACTGAATTCACTATCACTGTTGTTTACTAAAGCAAATAATTCACCTTCTACTGGAAATATATCTTTAAACCATAATTACTTTGAGTAATATAGTAACAAATAAACTTTGAAGGAGCCAGGCTCTTACTTATTGTCACTGGCATTTATTTTATGCAGTATATGAATGCTGAATACTTGGTTAAAGAATAGTGGGTAGGATTATATATTGTGAAGATTTTGTTTGTTTTCTCTAATCTGAACCTTTTATTTAATCCAATTTTACATTGGACATGGAGCCGAAAGTAAAGTAGCCCCAGAAAAAGTTTCAAACACTTTTATCACAATTTTAAATTTGGACTTAAGATGAAAAGTTACATCTTTGCCAGGACAGTGGATGAGCTGTACTTCCCACCCACCCCTCACTACATATATTTATTAATGAATACCCTTAAATAGCATCTGATATTTATTTAGAAGTCAGTTTTACTGAATCAGTGCTGAGGTTTGATACCATGTGGATGGGCACAGACCTAAGGTCTAAAATTATGTTCAGTAGATGAGAACATAAAACAATTACTATGAGATGCTAATTTTTGTTTTCTAAAAACTCATGATACAGACTATTTTTTTGCTTTTCTCTCTCCCAGTGCAGAAAATACTGAAGCCATGTCCTCTACTGCACAAATCTGTAAGAGAAGGGTCCTTTCTTGGGGTGGTAGAGCTGTTCTTGTTACAGAAATTCAGATAATATATCTATTACGCTGTATTTTCCTCCCCCGCCCCCCCAAAAAATCTCCATTGCCCAATGCTTCTACTGTCCACCAGTTTTCAAAATAATTAAATTAACCTGTAAAATATATTTATTATACTAATGCCTTCCTATTAGTTATTCCTTCCCGTTCTTCCCATAAAAAAACCTCTGATTAATTTGGGATAATTTAATAATATTTTGGGGTTTGTTTTTTTTAAAAGGATAGCAATCAGTCAATCTTAAAAATCCACAGAAACATTTTTAATGAAAGATGGCAGGTTGTACAAGATTAGTAAACTAGTTTGCCTGGAGAGTCTTGTGAGAGACTCTGACCAATTTACCTCTAAGCCAATTGTACCTGACTAATGTGAGAGCCTAAGGAACAAGAAGAAGAAAGAAAAGGCTTTCTACTTGAAGTGCTTTATGAAGATAACCTGAAGATCAACAAACAAGAATTTGCAATTGTGGCCTGCAGTGTTTGTGGTATTTGTCTTCCTTTCTGAAAAGAAGCTGGAATACAGTCGCAGCAAAGGCAAATGTATAGCAAGTCTTGAGAAAAAGCCATGAAATTGGATCTCAAATTGCTACCCTTTAAGAAAGGAAGCTCCAAAGTTAGAGAGAGAGAGAGGGAGAGGGAGAGGGAGGGAGAGAGAGAAAGTAGACAGAAGAAAAGGCACTATCAAATGCACTAGATTGAAAGTAAAAACCAAAAGCAAGAAATGAAGATATAATCTCCACTAGAAATCAGAAACAATACTCAATTCCTTCAAATTCTGAACAGAAGGATGAAAATGAACATGAGACAGGCCATAACTCCCTAAATGATAAATAGGAAGGAACAGTGCCCAATAAGAAGACAAAGTGTAGTAGCAGTTGTTTTTTTTAGGACTCCAACAATTGAAACAAACATATGTTGACTGAATCTATCAACTAATGAAGTTTGCTGTTTGCCAGGAAAAGGTTCAAGGATATGACAGAAGATTTTCTAAAATTTACCACTTTCAATAACAATTATCCTTTCCTGTTGATAGATGTGAAGAAAAAGAACTATAACTCTATCATAACATTTCTGACTAAAGGGTGAAAAACATGAATGATCCTAAGTCAGCTGGTCATGTTAATAAACACTGCTACATTAAGAACATGACTGGCATGGTCAGTCCACAGACTGTTCTGAATCCATACTATGGAGACAGAAGTCTGTCTGTTTACCTGAGCTATGGTGGCGCAGTGCTTAGAATGCAGTGTTGCAGTCTAATTCACTGCTCACTTTCAGGAGTTCAATTCTTACCGGCTCCAGGTTGACTCAGCCTTCCATTCTTCTGGGGTTGGTAAAATGAGGACTTAGATTGTTGGGGGCAATATCTGTAAACCATTTAGAGAGGGCTGTAAAGCACTATGAAGGGATATATAAGTCTAAGTGCTATGACTATTGCTAATCTTCCAAAGTGGGTGCCCTCTGGAAGAAGTGGATTTGGCTTTCGGAATTTGGCAAATCAGTCAAATTTTGGAAGTTGTGGTTCAAGTTGGTTTCATCTGGAACACCAGATAAAAGAAAGTTATGTTAAAGTGTTTTAGATCATAGAGAAAGACAAATCAATTTCTCACTTGGTGGAATGTGCTAATAAATAGAGATGTGTATAAGTTCATTTAAGAGTTATTGGCCTTTCCAAAGGTTTTAAAAATAAGTGTACATGAGAGATTCTGAGTGTGAGTAAAACATCATGCACACAAGTGTGCATTACCGCTATTTTGCTTTCCAAACTGCAAGCTTCCTGCTAGCTGTTTGGTCCAAAAGCTGAAAAAGCACCCGAAGCACCTCTTTTAAATATTTTTTAAAAAAACAAAGTCAGGTAAGGACATAATTTAACAGCCCTTCCCCATATACTACTTATTTATGCTATTTCAAGTTCCTATAGCAGTTTTTAAAAACAACAATATCCTGCAAATTGTCTAAATGTTAAATTTTCATGAGAGTGAAGACATTTTTCCAGGGCACCAGAATTAGCTTCCCAGTCATATGTGAGCAAACAGAAATCAGCCCCTGCAAAAAAAATATATTGTCCATCTCAAGATAGTATCTTGATTTTATATATACAAGGGACAGTAAACCAACCCATCGGTTAAGCCAACTGGTTTTGCTGCTTTTTGTTTCTGAGCATCAGCCAGTAAAAAGCCACTTGCCAGTCACAGCCCTGTTATCGTTGACTGATAGCATTGATAGACAATTAGATTAAAATCACCATTAATTCCAGCCAGAGAATAAACATTCTGGATTCATTCCAGCTGTCAAATTCATCTAGTAACCATAATTACATGTAAACCTAGTTATCCCATCAGTTTGATACATTATCCACAACATCACTATTGGTGTGTCCTGAAATAGTTAACTGACCCTAATAATTTGGCATGGCATTAGGTACTTCAAGATTTTAAATGGATATTTGCCTGCCTACATTTGCATACTTTTCCTGTGATTGCATTCACAACTTCTGTCAAACCAATGCCCAATGATTCCATTTTCCTCTGAAGAAAAAGTAGATTCTTTATGCAAAATAGTAAAAGGGAAGTGTGAGAAAATGTAAAGGAAAGATCACAATCGAACTGGAGGTATAATGTGCAAAAAGCTTCTTTTACATTTAGCCATAAAATCTAAGACCAAAGTTATGGACTTTATCTTCTAGGCTTTCCATTTTCCTTCTGAGAGCTTTAAGGGGGTTGTTGGTGCTGATTCATTCAGACAAAGGGATCCTTTCCAGAAGGAATAGAGATGTAGGTAAATAAAAGTAGACACCCCTAAATTTAAACTTGCCACCAATTGCTTGCCACCAATTAACTACCAGTACATCTATGCAGTCTTCTAAGCCAAGGGTCTCCAACCTTGGCAACTTTAAGATTTGTGGACTTCAGCATGCGCTGGCTGGGGAATTCTGGGCGTTGAAGTTTACAGGTCTTAAAGTTGCCACGGTTGGAGACCCATGTTCTAAGCAGTGTTATGGCCTTCTTTTTAGTTGTTTTCTTTTCCAAACTCACAGTCTAGTCAGCAATTCTGGAATTCCTTATTGGAACTCTTCCAAGAGTTATCCATACTTAACTTCTGAGATCAAAGTCACATGTTGCAACCTGCTGAGCATCAGGGAAGGCACCATCAAATTTAAAGAAGCTTGGTGTAACTTATTTATTTCTGAATATTCTTTTAATCATTTTTTCTTGGTTACATCTCAAGATGAGGTCAAGTGCAGCTTTATCCAGATATGAATCTCCTTTCTGTTGTCTCTTTTCCATTTTTTTGCCTAGTGAACTGCTATGAAGTATGCAATGGTGCATTCCTGTTGTGCATTATACTGCAAAGAGACTCATCCATTTTGCACTATTCACAAGATGTGCCCAGATTTCTGAGGAATATTTTCCCTGAAGTGTTCATCCTCAAATGCAATGTAAATTATTAACTTAGTTCTAGATCTTCCATAGACCTGCATAAAGAAAAGTACAGGATTCTCACAAAGCAAGTGCCCTGTTTAGCAATTGTTTGACAGTGATCACACTGATCCTTGAACTTATGACCATTATAGTGTCCCCGCATCATATGATCACCATTTGTACACTTTACAGCCAGCTTCTGACAAGTAGAGTCAATGGCAGTAAAATCACAAATTGTGTTTATGTAGTGGCTTGATCAAAAGTGATTCACTTAACCACCATGGCAAAAGTGAGGTCATAGATCTGTTGTGGTCATGTGATTTCTTGTTTAATGACTGCATTGCTTAATGATGAAGTTCCTATTTCAATGGTGAGAGTCCTTAAGCAAGGACTATCTGCATGAAAGCCTGTAGCAATTGCTCTGAACTAAGAACAATTTAGATCTAGCAATATTAAACTGCCTGAATGCAGTTATAATATTCATTCTTCATACAAGAATAATAAAGTAAAACGTGTTGAGAGAGAAAGAGCCAACGTGTTTATTTATACCAATAATTATACATGAAACATCAATTTCTGTGAGGTTATTATTTACCAAAGCCTTTCTCCTTTTCCCCATTGTAATTTGCATTGAACTTATTTATGATGGCCACAATCTAATTCAAGCTCATGTAAATTTAAAATAAAAAACTCTAATTATTGCGTGATAGTTTTTTTTAACCAATTTTATATTGTCAGCATGAGGAGGAAATAAACAATGACAGCAATAAATGAATGAATAAAGAGATGTTAAAAAAATCAAATCCTTACACAATTTCAAGGCAAGGCATTATATTTTGTAGAGTTCCACCTTAAAGCAATTGTTTATTTTCCCCTCCAGAATTAAGTATCTTAGGCAGGCATCGCACCTAAGCACTTGCCTAACTCCCAAAAAAGGATCTAGTCACTTACATAGTTTGAATATTCTTGGGGCAATCTTGTCAGGAGAAATTTAGCATTTTCATGTCCAATCCCATTTAAGTGAGGGAGCACTGAATAATATCTTCTCTATCCTTCAGATAGTCTTCCAGTGCCCTTCTTCTCTTTTTCAACTGCCTGGTGTCCTTGCAACATTCCATGGCTGCCTATTATTTTATTTTATTTATTTATTTGTTCGATTTATATGCCGCCCTTCTCCCGAAGGACTCGGGGTGGCTTACAAGCTTCTGCAATGAACAATCAATAAATTAGATTAAAATTAATTTAAAAATCAATAAAAATTAACCCTTAAAATACAATTTATACATTAAAACCCTGTCAGTCAGCCGATCTGTTGAAACAGCCACATCTTTAGACCATGGCGGAAGGATTGGAGGTCAGGAGCCATCCGGAGCTCAGTGGGCAACCCATTCCAGAGGGTCGGTGTGCCCACAGAGAATGCCCTCGCCCTTGGAGCCACCATCCGACATTGTCTAGCTGAGGGTACCCTGAGGCGGGCAGCCCTATGTGAGCGCACAGGGCGTCGGGAGGACAGCAGAAGATGGTCCTGCTAGTACCCTGGGCCGATGCCATGTAACCAGTAACCAGTAACCAGTGCAGCTCACGCAGGAGAGGTGTCTGATGATGATGATGATGATGATATATTTTGTTGAATACATATTAGATAATATACATTGGTATAAGCATGAATTGAATAAATAAAATGAATACAATTAAAGGAAACATAGTATAAGGACAGTAGGCACACTGGTGCTCTTACACATGCCCCTTACAGACCTCTTAGGAATGGGGTAAGGTCAACGGTAGACAGTCTTAGGTTAAAGTTTTGGGGGTTTGGGGAACAAACCACAGAGACTGGTAGTGCATTCCAGGCATTGACCACTGTGCTACTGAAGTTATATTTTCTGCAATTGAGTTTGGAGCGGTTCACTTTAAGCTTGTATCTATTGTGTGCTCGTGTATTGTTGTGGTAGAAGCTGAAGTAGTCATTGACAGGTAGGACATTGTAGCAGATGATTTTATGAGCTATGCTTAGGTCATAACGAAGGAGACGTAGTTCTAAATTCTAAGTCCAGAATTTCAAGGCTGGTGGCATAAGGTATTTTGTTGCGAGCAGAGGAGTGAAGGACTCTTCTTGTGAAATATTTCTGGATGCGATCAATTGTATTAATGTCCAATATGCTGTGCGCAGTATGCAGTAGAGAATTGGTCTAGCAAATGTTTTGTATGCTCTGGTTAGTAGTGTAATATTACCGGAGAAGAAGCTACGCAAAATTATGTTTACAACCCTTAATGCCTTTCCAAAACACCTACAGTTTCCCAGCCGCCAAAATGATTTTCAATCTTTGGAGTCAATAACCTGGAAGGAGAACAAGTCACTTGGTTTGATTGGTCTAGCAAATGTTTTCTATTCTCTAGTTAGTACTGTGTTTCCCCAAAAATAAGACCCTGTCTTATATATTTTTTGAACCCCAAAATAAGGGCTTGGCCTTATAATCAGGGGGTGTCTTATTATTTTAGGGGTGCAGGAGGCGGCGAGTGTGGCCACTTCATGGCTGCTGCTCTGTTGCGCTGTTGTAGCAGCACAACACAGCCACTTGTCAGGTGTTCGCTGGGGCAACCAAAGGTGGGAATCTCCCCAGCATTCTTGGCACTCGCCCATCCCCCATCCATCCATTCCCCTCACTCCTGCCTCTCTGCCGGGTGACCCCCAGCAGCCCCAGATGCCCAAAGCCTGCACCCGCCCAGCTCCCTTTTCCATAGCACCCGGCTCTTTATTGGGGGGGGGGGTGGCATGTGGAGCGGGAGAGAAGCAAGATATGTGAAGCCAGACAGGGCTCAGTCCTCTTGTCATCTCTTCTCCCCCCATCACCGGGACTGGGGAGGCGCGAGACGTGTATCTTAGCTGCCTTGCAGCTCTGTCGCGTGTTTCACTGTTGTCTGCAAACAAACACGTTGTAGGGCAAACCAAACTTCTCGCGAATTCAAGAAGTTTGATTGAACTCACGAGGTTCTTTTTACCCTACGTGTTTGCCTGCAGACAACGGCAAGACACGCGATGGAGCTGCATGGCAGGTAAGACGGCTCCATGTGCCCAAATGGTACCACTTCCTGCCCCTGCCCAAATTGGATGCAATTTAGAATTGGCAGGTGGGGAGGGGAGGGGTGAGGCTGGGGAGACGCGAGACCCCCGTCTTACCTGCCTTGCAGCTCTGTCACATGTCTCGCCATTGTAGGGTAAAAACAAACATCTTGCAACTTTGAGAAGTTTGATTGAACTCACGAGATTTTTTTTACCCTACAACATGTTTGCCTTTAAAAAGCCCCTGCCTTAAAACAAATTGGATGATTAATTTGGAAAGGAATATCCCTTATTCTATCACAAGGATTTCCTGCCTTGTGTGCTTAATTTTTTCCCCTTCAATTTTAGTTCATTTAATCACAATCATATATACATTTCCTTTTTCACTGTTCAGGCAATCTTTGACTTACAACCATTCATTTAGTAACCATTCAAAGTTACAATGACACAAAAAGTTACTTACAACCAGTGGTGGGTTGCTCCTGGTTTGGCCCGGTTCATGCGATCCGGTAGCGATGACATTGTGACGTCAGTGAACCGGTTCTCCGCGGCTGGGAGCTGGGCCCACCCGTGCGCCTGTACTTAAGGTTTTCCGGAAAAAAACCTCGAAACAAGCGAGTTTTTTTCCGGAAAAAAGTTAGTGCGCATGTGCAGAGCATGCATTCGGCACATGCATGAGCAAAGCAAGTGTGCATGTGCCAATCACGCGCAAAGCACGTGCAGGAAGAGAACCGGTAGTAAAGGTAAGTAGAACCCACCCCTGCTTACAACTATCCTCGCACTTACAGCCATGTAAGTGCTGTAAGTCATGATCACAGTCATGTGATCAAAATTACAGCCCTTGGCAACCAGCATGTATTTATGATATTGAACCATCCCAGGGTCAAGTGATCACCATTTTTCGCCTTACCAGGGCCTTCCAGAAAGCAAAGTAAATGGGGTAAGCTGCATTTGCTTAACAACCACCTGATTCACTTAACAACATCATGTCTAAAGGCAGTGGTGAAATGTAAAATGTGTTCTCTCTCTCTCTCTTTCTCTCTCTCTCTGTCTCTCTGCCTCTCTGTCTCTCTCTTTCTCTGTCTCTCTGTCTCTGTCTCTCTCTCTTTCTCTCTCTCTCTGTCTCTCTGTCTCTCTGTCTCTCTGTCTCTCTCTCTCTCTCTGTCTCTCTGTCTCTGTCTCTGTCTCTCTCTCTCTTTCTCTCTCTCTCTGTCTCTCTCTCTCTCTCTCTCTATCTCTCTCTCTCTGTCTCTCTCTCTGTCTCTGTCTC
>JANHFM010006414.1:35898-48363 GCA_032468115.1 Grayia smithii
ATTTAAAATTAAGTTTAAAAATCAATAAAATTAACCCTTAAAATACAATTTAAACCCAATTTACATGTTAAACCCTGTCAGTCAGCCGATCTGTTGAAACAGCCACATCTTTAGATCACGGTGGAAGGATTGGAGGTCAGGGGCCGTCCGGAGCTCGGTGGGCAACCCATTCCAGAGGGTCGGTGGAGCCTCTTACCAAGGAGCATAGGTGGGCATGAATGTTGCAAGGACATAGGCAGTTGAAAAAGTGGAAAAGGGCATTGGAAGAATATTGGAAAGACAGCGAAACAGAGGCACTGAAGCTAGTATACCATGAAGGCTTACTAAATACCAAACTGGCCTACAAGAAAAATCAAATGAAAATTAGAAAAGAGACATAGCAAGGCAAAGTATTACATGGCCAGGACACAAAAAAGTAGCAGGCAAAGCAGATAACAACATGACCATGAATTGCTAAGAGCAGAAAAGTTGACAAAAGAGGCAGAGGGTCTAATTCTGGCTGTTCAAGGCCACACTTTAAGAACAAAAGCCAGAATTGAGAAGACAGCAATAGAGAACAAATGCTATCTCTGCAACAAAGAAGCTGAAGAAACAGTGGACCAACTCATTGGCTGCTTCAAGAAGATTGCGAAGACTGACCACAAACAATGGGATGACAAAGTAGCAACAATGGTGCATTGGAATATCTGCAAGAAATATCACTTGCCTTCAAACAAGAACTGATGGGACAATGAAACAGACAAATTAATAGCAAATGAAGAAGCTAAAGTCCTTCTTTAGCTAGAACTTCAGAATTTAAACAGACAAACATTTGTCACACAGCACTCCAGACTAAACAATTGATAGGAAAGACTAAAAAATCTGGATGTAGACATTGCAATACCTGGAAGCAGAGAACAGAAGAGAAAGAACTGGAGAGAAACCACAAATTACAAAGATCTGCAAAAGGAATCACAAGGCTGTGGCAAAAGAAAGGCAAAGATAGTACCAATAGTAATAGGCATCTCAGGCACAATTCTAAAATGTCTGAATCATCACTTGAACATCATCAGCATTGACAAAATCACCATCAGTCAATTGCAAAAGACAGCTTTACTTGGAAGAGCTTACATCTTGTAACAATCTCTTTAATGCTATTAAACAAGAACATCTAGCTATCCCAGGTCCTTGGGAAGGAGTCAATAGGTGGATAAAAATGCCCAGTCTAATTGTGTGACCAACTATAAAGATACCATTTATTTTGGTTGTTTATAAAGACACATTTCCAAAACATTTTGGAATGGAATGTTTTGATTGTGAAATAGGGGGCTTCAAGGATTTCAGATTCTTTCTAATCTGAAAATGGGGTGAAGGGACCTACTGTCATCTAGTCCAACCCAAACCCCCCCCCACCCAAGCAGGAGATCCTACACCATTTCAGACAAATGGCAGTCTAATCTCTTCTTGAAAGCCTCCAGTGATGAAGCTCCCACAACTTCTGAAGGCAGGCTGTTCCAGTGGTTGATTGTTCTCACTGTCACTGTCAGATTCATTTTCTGAATACTCAAAATGTCACATGGTGAACTTAGAGCATTTGTAAAAATAACCTGTTTTGAGATTGGAACATTTCATAGCAGAATGTTTTATGGCGCTCTACTCATAAAGCATCAAGCTCAACAACAAAAAAGGGACAGAAAAGGTGGAGAATGGAGAATGAAAAAAGGCAGCAGAAGTCAAAGGTAAATGTTTAGGAGAAGAAATACATTTCTGAGCACTGGGTAAACCAAGGTAAGGATGGGGAGATGCAGATATTGTGGGAACCATGAATTATAGACAGAGGTATAAAATTATGGACAGAAGCATAAAAAATAAGTGGAAGTCAATGCAAAGGATAGTAACAGTTCTTACAGAGAAGAAGCTACAAGGTGGCAAATAGAGAAGATAAATGAGTAGTCCAAATCTGAAGGTTTTTTTTTTGAAATATATAGATTTATTAAGGAAGAAAGTCCAGGGAAAGAAATATATACTGTAAAAAAATAACACATAGAAAACAAAACCATATTGGTTAGAAAAGTAAGTAATATGAATAAAAAAAAGGACAGAGATAGAATGAAACAAGTAAAAGCTAAAGGGAAATCAAGAATCAAGGAAAATAAGGAGAAAGGAAATATCACAACATTTTAAATCAACACTCAAAAGTTGGAAATAGCAACTTGTGAAAATATAAGAAAGAAAAAAATCTTTATGTTTTATTTATTCTGTCTGTCTCCACAGACAGAATGGAGAATATAAAAATGAAACAAAATGAAGAATGTGTAGAGATGGAGAAATAGCTCTGTTTTAGATAATCTGAGGTACCCAGTCAGAAATAATTTCAATCAATGTCAAAATGTTGTATAAAAAAGAGAAAATTATGCTAAGGTGTTCAAAAAGTATGCAAAGAACAAAAATGCTTACAGGTCTGCTGTTTTGAAGAGAAAACAAATATTGAAAGTTGAAATAATAGATCCCAGCAGGAATCAGTTTAAACCAGGGGTCTCCAACCTTGGTAACTTTAAGACTTGTGGACTTCACATCCCAGAGTTCCTCAGCCAGCAAAGACCCCTGGTTTAAACAATAGGCCTCAAATACCCCTCTGGAAAAGTGAGGGGGTGGGAAGAGGAAGATAAGGTTCAGCAGGCTGTTACATATATCAGCAAAATAAATAAACAGGAAACCCAAAAAAGGAAAGAAAATGAAATGTACAAAGTAGAAACTTATCATAAAGCACAGATTTATAATACCCTCAACTGTAAAAATTAGATGTATTTTAGAATACCCCTTTCTCAATATGTCGGTCTGTGACCCAGTCAGAGGAATTGTGGACAAACATAATCAAACACTCTCATGGCAAATAGAGATAATGGCATTAAATACATGGACCTCTTTTGGGGCTGCATTGAAGTCAACGTTATAAGATCCTGCTGAAACCAGTGCCAGAAGGCCAGTTACAGCAGGGTTTAATCTACTCTCAATATTCTGGTCTATAATAACCTATTGAATTCACATCCTAAACTCAATGGAAAAACCTTTCCTCGTGCTCCCAGTGCCTGAACAGTGGTACCACTAATTCTTGAGCACAATTTGCTGTCAATTCTTTTCTTTTTTTCCCCTAATCCTCCTCCACCCCCTGCAAAGGATTCATCTGAAACTAGGAGCTTATGTATGTGTGAATTATGACTTGCAATATATTGTGAGAAAATGATGTCAGGGCAGCAGAAAAGAGGATCCCATTGAACTTAAAGTTCTTTTCAATGATAAGTTTCAGAACGTTTTCAGGGTAAAATACAAAATAAAATAAAATATTCTTGTCATCAATATTGCTTGGCCTTCTTGTACCACTTCTACCAGTTTCATGTGTCCTTTACTATACATGATGCAGATAATCCCGTTAAAGCTTTGGAAACCAATCTTCAATGTAGTTTCCCACTGGGTTGGCATCACTTGCAAACTACTAAGACAGATAACTGAAAGTCATTAGTGGCAAAGATGAAGAACCCTGGAGTTATTTATGAAGCAAAAATAGCTAGTGTCCTACACAAACTCTGCCTCCACCACAGATCCCAGATACTCACATAGTTATCTCTTGCAGACCAGCCAGGATAGAGCTGCATGTGAAGCTGCCTTTCCTTGCGGGCCAGTTCATAATACTTGGCTTGCTCCTCTCGTGACAATGCGTGCCACTGAAAAGGAACCATAGAAAACAATGAGCATCTAAGAAATTTATAGTATTCTTACACCCTGACCAGGAAAGAATAACTGTTGCCTTCCAGGTGTTGGTAGAGCTCCCATCAGCAGCAACCAGCCACAAGCAAGATCTAAAATATATCTAGAAATCTTAATTCTCTTAATATCTAATTTATTGCATAGATGCAAGGTGGGCGGAAGGAAGATCAACATATTCACAAAGATTCAGCCCTTAACGTTACACATGGTATTTGGAAACACTCTGTTGCACACATCTGATCTTGATAAACACATGAAAGAAGAATCTTCCACGTAACAGAGCAGAATGAGGAATTTGTGATTTTGCAAATGCTGCTGAACTACAACTTGTTTATTTGTTTATTAATTTGTTTATTAATTATATTGACTTATATAGCCACCTTCTCACAGCTAAAGAATGGCCAATAGGAAGGATTCTGGGAACTGCAGTTCAGCAAAAACAATACAGTTCGAACACTTGTGATAAGGTAATGCTCCATTTCCCGCTTCCACCTACACATTTTCTATACCAGAACATGAAAAAAAAAAAGATGCAGAAATAGCAATTTTATTTTAGAATGTCTTCGTTTCTCAAATCCCCAAATCACTAATTACTAATACAGTCATTTGCATATGCCTGCACTTATCAGTTTTTATGGAAACTGAAGTTCTCTGTGGAGGAAGCAACAGCAAAAGTTTATTAAATAAAGAGAATTCAATCTCTTATTCTATAAATAAATGGAATCCCTGCACATTATTCAACCCCCTCCCCCAAATTTAGGAACAGAAGATTTTGACTGAATTTATCAACACATTGTTTTAACTTTTTAAAATGCAATAAATACACACATACGGTATATATCTTAGAACAGAATAGAATAACAGAGTTGGAAGGGACCTTGGAGGTCTTCTAGTCCAACCCCCTGCCTAGGCATCTTCTTAAAAACTTCCAGTGTTGGAGTATTCACAACTTCTGGAGGCAAGTTGTTCCATTGATTCATTGCTGTGTCAGGAAATTTCTCCTTAGTTCTAAGTTTCTTCTCTCCTTGATTAGTGTCCACCCATTGCTTCTTGTCCTACCCTCAGGTGCTTTGGAGAATAGCTTGACTCCCTCTTCTTTGTGGCAGCGTCTGAAATATTGGAACACTGCTCTCATGTCACCCCTAGTTTTTCTTTTCATAAGACTAGACATATCCAATTCCAGCAACTGTTCTTTATATGTTTTAGCCTCCAGTCCCCTAATTATCTCTGTTGCTCTTCTCTGCACTCTTTCTAGAGTCTCCACATCCTTTTTACATTGTAGCAACCAAAACTGAATGCAGTATTCTAAATGTGGCCTTATCAAGGCATTATAAAGTGGTATTAACACTTCATGTGTTCTGTGCTTGCTTTGGCAGCACATACCAGTATACTAAAATTGGAACAAACTCATATATATCTACTTTAAGTTTTTACTATTTAGAATCAAGATCAGAAATTGGGATAAAATTGAAAGTTATATACCTAACAAGTTTATGCCTGATGAGAAAAAGTAAATTATATGATTGGTCAAAAAAGGAAATTAAAAAGACCACTGGTCTATGAAATCCAAAGTGAAAAAGCTTCCTCAGCTATAATAAATTAATTGAGCAGTCTTTGGTAGGGCATTTCTCATGTTATATCCCCTCTCCAAAATGACAATAGTTGGCACCTGCCTTACAGTGTTGTGCAGATCCGTACTTTGTGGAGGGAAAAATATTTTAGATGTAGAAAGTGATCTACAAATTATTTGAGTTTCCTGACATCTTTGGAAAGTCCCAGATAATGAAAACTACTTCATGATCTACCGATGCAGGGACTTACATGCAATCTTTCAAAAACAAATTGGAAAAAGGAAGAAAAATATGTTGTATTTTCTTAAACTATCCATTCTGCAGCAATGCATAAGTTTTATTATGCATTTTGTTACATTTTCGAAGCCCATCCAAATGCACTGACACAGATGCAAGTCTAAATATGGAGAAGATGCGGCAAAACCATGGAGATCTCAGCTCTGGGAAAGTGTGTTGGTATACTGCAAACTGCACACCAATCAGGGCACTATACAGCTAGATTATTCATTGATACAGGAGAATAATTTTCAGAGCCTTTCTCTAACCTCTTTCCCAATCCATTGCAGCAATATCTTGGCTGAAAATAAAGTTTACAACTGAAATCCAGAATTTCTGAAAAAGCAAACAGCTCATTCATCATGAACCTATCCTAATGCCTATATATCAATCAAAAACAAGACAGACCACTTGTACTCTTACCCGTCTTCCTAAAATTTGGTTGATTGCGGCACTTTCCTTCAAGGTGCATTCAGCAATGACCTTTGCCCGCATTTCTTTCATGTACAACATAAAAGCATTCAAAGGCTTCTTGATGGTAGGTTTCTTAGCTTCCTTTTCTCTCTTTGGTTCTGATTGTGATTTCCTTATATGAAAGAGAAAAGAAACCATTGATAATACAGGGTCTTACCTCAATACTGCAGCCTCTTAGAAAATAATAAAAAACAAGGATTGACAGTGTAGGATTAAAATCGAGGAGCCAAAAATTAAACATTAAAAGAGCAAAATATTTTTTCTAATGGTAGACAACTCTAAGACATTATCACTGGAAATATAGTTTTGGTCTCTATGGTCCAAACTATCCTACAAAACATCCTATTGATCCAGTTCAATTAATTTGGCCTGTTAAATCTGATATATGAAAGATTCATGTAGGAACCACCATGTTTATTACTTTTGCCTGGTAGGATGAAAGATGTTCTTTTTTAACTACTACAACAGATGTGTGCCTTATTATGTCTGATGACTAACAAACGAGTGCAATCTTCCAAACGGTAACCCTGAAAACAAGGCTTATAGACACTGGCTTTGCAGCTGCTCTTCCAAGAGATGGAACTGGTAAGGGAGCATGCTAGGAGAACATACTAGACCACTATTCCTGCCAGATTCCTCCCACCTGAAGACCTTCCCTTAGGAGAAGCAGCTTATGATAACCCATTTCTGTGAAGTGAGGAAGGCAGAAGTATAACATGCACGATTCCCAGGCTTCTGTGACCATCTAAAATTCATGAGAAGGCCATGCCTGCTGTTCTCCAAATCATTTGCATCATTCTTGTGATGCTTCGCAAAGCCTTTGAAAAGCCTCTGAGGCATCCTGAAGCATCATAAGAACAGCACACACTTTTTGAAGGATAGTATGAGTAGACTTGGAAGAAGGCTTAGCAGGGTCAGATGCTGCCTCACATAGGGCAGGTTGGCCACACTTTTTTAGCAGGAGGAGAAAGATGGTGATGGTCAGCTGAGGTGTGACAGGACCTGTGGAGTGTGGAGTGGCACGAGCTTTGAACTGTGCCACTGGTTGTGGGCTTGAACTGAAGTAGTGGCTGGGAGGGGGGCCAGCTGACTGAAATTGCTGAAGGCCTCAGGCCTCTACTTCAGCCCCAGTGTTGCCAATGCTACCAAGGAGTCCTGCTGTGCAGGACAACCAAAAGGGCAGAAATGGGGGAAAGGAAAAAAGGAAAGTGGGGGGAAGTGCCCCTGTAGTCATAAATGTGGCCAGACTTCCAAAGATGACCATAGGAGCTCTGCAATGTCTATAATTTCAAGGGCCATTCATAAGTACCATATGTTCAGCACCACTGTAACTTCAAACGGTGGCTGACCAAATGGTTGTAAATTGAAAACTACATTGTTCTGTCTTTGTTGTGCCTTGTACTACATTTATTTTCTGGTGGAAAGTTTATCGTGTCTTACTAAGTTGCTGTAAGACTTAAAAAATGCAACATATAAATAAATGGTAAAATACCTATAAGTCTTCATCCCAGTTCTTGGCTACTTACATGCTTCGGTCGTAATGATCCATTTCTTGTTTCCCAGATGGAGATGTGATGCCTGGGTGTGGGAGGCCTGGTGCGTGCATTCCAGAACTAAGCACCAAAGGATGTGTAATCCTGCAATATAACACAGCTTTGTTATTGCCTGGACTTCTAATGCATTACATTAGAATGGGATTTGTACTCATTTCTAGATGTGGAGAGTGATTGTTTCACAGAACTGTATGTGGACATTGGTATAATAGCAAAGTTTGCTGACTTCCATGTAGGTTGACATTTCCAGAGACATAGCACAATATAAACTGAAGCCTGAAGCCTTCCAAAGTCTTCTGGAACTGCAACATAATGGGTGCTTGGGCACTCAGCTGCTGTATTCTGAATTAGACTGAGAAATAAAGCAATGGCAGCCAAGGGCTAATCTACACTTCAGCAGAATTTGATTTTCAACAATTGTGAGACAAGGGGTCTGGCTCACTAGGTGGCACTTTCTAGCTTGATGTTGTTTTCCCTACATGGGCTGTTGGAGCAAACTAATACAAATGTTACATGTCAAAATGCCAACCTCCCATCTGCTGCCATCATCTCTGGTTATCCTGAAATTCTGTAAGGGAAGCACTCTTCCTGGATGCAGAATACCCAAGAATGCTTTGACACAGCTCTTGGTAAAGCTTATGGCAATGCTGAGTCAGGCAGCGCCAACTCCAGGTTGGTATTTTCTTCTAACAATGCCTGTAGTTAAATAAAGACTGCGAGACTTAATTTGCTCTTTGATTAAAGAGCTGCATTTAACAGTTCCTTACATGTATCTCAGGTTTAAGTTCTAAGAAAAATAAAAAAGGGGTGGGGAAAATTTTATGCTGATTTTCTGGCTTCAGTTCCTTGCAATAATTATTTTATGCAAGTTGTTCTTGCCAAAGAAACTAGGCTGTTGGGTGACTAAGCCCATTTTAGATGAGGATCTAGACTTGGCTTATATACCAATTCTCTGCCAAGAATTTCTTAGACTAACTTCCTACAATCTACATCTGAGCCTGTGGCTTTCGTGCTATATAAATATTGAATGGCCCTTTCCCTTTCTTCAATAACCCTGAACACAAAGAGATATTAGAAAGTGAGGGCCATGTTCCTGGAGTTTTCATAAAACAGATTGTAGGTGAATCGTTTGCATATTCTTCACCAGTTCTGAATAATACTTTCAAGCATTATAGAAAGTTGCTGTCAATTTACTGAGCATCATGACTAAAGCTTGAGACAGCAGATTTGCCCATGGGAGACAACCAACTGTTCATTAGCTCTGTTGGCACAAAAAGAAATGATGCTTGATATTAATCTACTGGCATAGCTTGAAGCTTGATCATTATCTGTCAAGGTGTGCGTTCTTGTCTGAAAAATCTGCCTCATTCTCTGCTGTTAATGGGAATGCTGCTATGGCAAAGAATGAAACTACCAGATAACTAGGAGGTCTGTCATTCATTTATCTTAAATATTAAGATACTTAGACAGGCAAGGGTGCCTGAGGCAGAGTAAACATTAAGGTAATGGCATAATAATACTATAATAGTAAAAATAATGATGTGCTTTTCCCCATTACGACTCCCAGAATATCTTCATCAAGAAACTTATTAGGACAATACAAAGCAGAAGCCAGAGGAGAAATGCAATGAATGGTGCTTGCACATACATTCCCTGTAAGTTAATGTATATTCCAGCTAGACCTTCTCAGAAGTAAAGAGAAAATAAATTTGGCATTCAGGTCATTTTGGTTTAGCTCCCCAAAATTTACAACCAAGTGGAACAAAGCCCAGCCAATTGATCAAATTCTTTTGTGATGATCAGGAAAGCCAATGGCATATTCGCTTCTGAACTCTTTAAAAAAGTTTTGTATGAGAAGTCTGCATACCACTCAGGTGTGGCTGGAGAAATAAAAATAGCCCAGGCATTTGTCTAGTATGATGGCACACTCACACTTGCATTGCAATCCTCAGCTGTTGCAAATCGCCACACACTTCCATAGAAGCAAACCAGGATATTGGAGGAAAGAGGAGAAAAGTGTAAACCCTCTGTAACTCAGCAGAACAAAAGGGCATTGAGAAAAAGCAAAAATGGGCTCAAGGGATACAGCACATAAGGAAGAGAACCTGGTAGCTTGAATGCACCAGGTTTTCTACCTGATTTCTACTTCTGTTAAAGACTACTAATTGAACAAAGTTGTAAGGAAGTCCAATAGTTCTTGAAGCTACACCAGGTAGACAATTTTATTTTAATGGTAGCCAACAAGATATTGCTTCGCTTTGTCTTTTGAGAACCCAGAACAGTTTAAAAAAGAATCACGAGTAAGGACATGTATTGTCATTCTACTGAAGTCCTTAGAAAAGAGCCTTTTGCAAAATTCTGCACAGCTTCAAAATCTGAAGAGGACTGAGGGTAAAGACCTAATATAACAAGAAGCATTTTTGAGAGAGCTTAAATAACTGTGGACGATAAGAACTCATCAGAGCATTTTCAGCTCTCCTTTTTCATTCCTAGATACATGACAATAAGATGTTGGCTTTGCAACATCTTGCAAGGGTTCTCTCTCTCTCTCCTGTCCTACTATTGTTGACCCCAACGAAACTGTGTTTCTCCTCTGGAAGGTCATCAGATGATTTATTTATTTTTGGTCTGAAGAGTCTGTCTGTTTAAAATAAGGGAACTCCTTCCCTGTTGCTGCCATCTGGACGTGAGAGCTTCTCCCTAAATCCTGCAAACTTTCATGGCTTGAATTGCAACAGAAGCAGAGCAATGTGTCCTGGCTCAGGCAGCTTATACTTACCTGGAGAAAGTAGCCCCAGCAGAAAGCGCCGACGTATAGGGCTGTCTAAATCCACATGACTGGAATGGGCAGACAGGCTGGCTCTGCCTGGGAGCAGGAAGAAAGAGGCTATAAAGCATCTACACCCATGTCACTTTTCCTGCATACTTTCCCCCCCACTTTTTTGGGTCTGGACTTATAACTGGCTAAAGTTGGGAACTTGCATGTTGGGCAAAGGACAACTTTTTGTTACTCATTGGTTTTTGTCTAAATATAGACAGGAAGAGAGAAGAGTTTTTTTCTCTAGAGTTTCTCTAGAACTCCACCAACCATGCTTAAAAGCTACCTGTAACGACTATATGATTAGCTTTGAAACATGGCTAGAGACGTAGGCTTTCATTCCTGTTTGAGACACACAATCAGGAAGAGAGGTTTGACATAATCCTTGTCCTATGTATCAAGGGGTTCATCCAGTAATATCCCTAGAAATCCAGACAAATATTTCTATCAGCTATGCACAGACTTTATCTTCTTTGCACTATTAGAAATAAAGGTCTAAATAAAGAACATTTCAAATCCTATTTGACAGAAACACAAAGCCATTTCTTAGTTGATGCTCTTGAGTCAGTCTGAAATGACACCAGTCTTATCGCTTGTTCTCTTACATAAATTACATTTACAAACTTTCTCTATTCCAACCATTACTCTAAAAGGTTACATTTCAATAGCCAAAAGCATTGTTTAGCTTTGCACATGTTGACTTTTTTTCCTTTCTAAAAAGGGCTGAAATCTCTTGGGTTTTATTGTAAACACTCACCCACCCCCAAATCCAAATCCAAGCATATTCCCAGTGTGCTCTTATCAAAATGCCAAACAAATACATGCATCTTTGGTTATTAGCCAAGACCTAATGTGTGTGGGATGCAAAGCTGGCAAAAATAATTTAGCATTACATCACAGGGAAACATGGAGTGGCAAGTGATCCGAGGATTGGATTGAAAGTGTTTCAGTAAAATTCAACTGACTCCAGGACAATATAATACATTCTTTATTTATAGAAGCCTCCACATCAAAAATGTTAAAATATATGACTTATACTTTTTCTACTCATTAAACAGATAATGGCTTGCAGTAATCTATACCTAGCAAAGGTAAGCAGTGAAATACTGTGAAATTCCAGACAGTATCTGTATCTGCTCTAATTACTAATCAGTTTTTGAGGATTTTGAACTGACCACATTTGAAGCCTTCCACCTAGGAGGAAATTGTCTATTCTTACTTTAATCCAAAATACAATCTAGGATAGTGTTTCCCCCAGCTATGTATCTTGTGGAGGAGTCTTGGACCTCCAAGGATTGTGCAAGTAACACCTCTGCTGCATGAGCTGGACTGGATGCCTGTTTGATTCCAAGTCCAATTCATGGTTTGGTTATCACTTTTAAAGCCCTTCATTATGGCATGGGATCAGGTTATCCAAGGAACTGTCTTGTCCCAGTTACATCAATTAGTCTCACACAATCAGGCAGAGAGGATATGTTACAGACCCATCAATTAAGAATTTCGACAGGCAGGATCTTAGGAAAAGGGCCTTCTCTGCCATTGCTCCTCCCTATGGAATATCTTGTCTTTAGAAGTGAAGTTAGGCCTGATATTTTCAGGCCCTTCAGAAGGCAGACCTGCCTCTGCCAACTGACATTGGGGGGAGTGTCAAAGAGTGGCTCACAACCCTGAGATTGGTAGTGGCTTGAGGGTGCTCCTGCTGTTTTTAACTTTTTAGCATGTCTTTTTAACTCTGCACTTTTTTTTTATTTTTCACTTTGCTTTAATTATTTTTAAATTGCATTTCTTTATATGGTTTTATCATTTGTATCTGTAAACTGCCCAGAGTCACTTGGATGGTGAAATGGGCAGTATCTACATTTGGTAAATAATAAATAGGAATTGAATAGAAATCAGCCAGACAATGTCGGCGGGTGGTGCCCAGAGCGAGGGCATTCTCTGTGGGCGCACCAACCCTCTGGAACGAACTCCCCACCGACCTCCGGACCGCCCCTGACCTCCGCTCCTTCCGGCGCGATCTTAAGACATG
>JANHFM010006416.1:17752-27882 GCA_032468115.1 Grayia smithii
CCGGTTCGGTGACGTCACAGCGTCACCGCTACCTATTCGCGCGAACCAGACCGAACCGGGGGCAACCCACCACTGCATTAGAACATCCTGTATATAAACACTGAGCAGATTCAAAGATATGGGAAACAACCAAGGACCATTGATTAAAAAAAAAGATGGGGAAAAAAGGTCTAAAATATAAATGCTGGGTGGGAGGGATGGATGGATGAATTGAGGGGTGGGTGGATGGAAAGGTGGATGTATAGGATGGAGAGAGAAACAGATTGATTTCTGTATTCTGTGAGAAGCATATCTATACATGTACTTTTTTGTTTGTCATGTCATATTTGGAAGCTTCTGCTATAAGCAAATTCCTGAATACTGTACAGAGTTGATTGTCTTCAGTATCAAGATTTATTTGTATGTCTAGTGTGAAATCTGATAGCAAGATCTGCCTGCTTCTATTCATAGTACTAATGGAAGAAATCTGATACTTCAACAGCTTTAATAATAATTACAGTTCCCTTTGAAACCCATTAAGTATACATCCCTTATCAGGACCAGATCTTTCAGCAAGTGGCCCATATAGACCAGGTAGGTTCAGCTACCTGGACCAAGATAGACCAGGTAGCTCAGCAAATGGCGCAGAGTCTACTATAACCAGTGGTCCCATTATCAGTTCTGGCCCAAGATTTGTCGGCTGCTGGAACAGCAACTTTCTGATGCTGTGTGCTCATCTTCTGCAACCTGATAGATATGGTGGGGATCCTGGCACATTTGCTACTTTCCTGAATTATAGATTTCTATAAACTTGAAGATTTTTTGATGACTCAGTCTCACATATTATATGCAATTAATTTAATAACGAAAGACAACTGCAAAATAGCCATAGTTGCAAAATTGGCACTTCCCTTTTTAGTGCAGAACAGTGCAGGCTTGGACAACTGCACCCATTTTATGACACTGATAGGGCTAACTTTAATGATTCAGTCAAATAAGAGATTCCCAGTTGGGGAAACTATCATCTGTGACAGGATAAGTGCCAGGTGAGAGAATACCGCTGATTTTATGCTGTTAACGTAGGGTTCAAATATAATGAAAGAACCTTAACAGACCATTTAAAAGAGGAATTGTCAGGTTTGAGTTTGAGTTTTATTAAACTTGTATGCCGCCCTTCTCCCGAAGGATTCAGGGTGGCTCACAACAATAAACAAACAATAACACATTAAAATTTAGCCCATAAAAAAGAGTCAAGGTAAAATATCTAAAACAATATCTAAAAACCGTTTTTAAAAGCAAGATCAGTCGTAGCCCACTTGATGGAACAACCACGTCTTCACGTCTCGGTGGAAGGAGCGGAGATCGGGGGTGAAATATGGGACTCATTTATCAGGGCATTTGAGGATTTCTAGATCTGTTTGGCTGTTGATGGGAGACCTAAGTTGTGCTAAGAGTACAAGAGGGGCAAAGATGTCACTGTTCCTCGTCCTGTGTTTCCTCCATCACCGCCACTCACATGTATACACCAGAGATTTGAGAACTTGAGTTCATGTAGCTGAGAACCGAGTTTCATTATCTGTGAGAAAACTTGCATTGACCAACAAAAGGCTTACATTTTTATTATGAAGAATCTGACCATGTAATGCCATCCAAAGCCTCTTTCCTTCCAGAGCATCAATAGAAGAATGTACTGGGTTCAAATGAATAATCCACATATTCATTAGGATAATGGAACCGTTGCTTCTTTGTCACAAAAAGATCACAGCCTGCAAGGCCTCAAATATCCATGCAATCCTGTTCCACAATAGTCTTGCTTGGCAAAAAAAAAAGAGGAAAGTGCAACACACACATTTGTTCTCATTCCTGAAAATCAGATCCCTATGAAATATCACAATTTGATATCAAATATAGAAATAGCATACCTAAAAGTATTTATTGATGAGAGTTTACAGAAAGGCTTCATTTGCCCATCTTCTTTCTTCCCTCTTCCAGTGTTTATATCATTTTTATTAATAAGGATAGTTCCCCATATATTTGTCCTTGATTATGGCTTTGAACTATATAACAATTAAGGATAATTATCTTCTTCACCTTATTTGGCTGAAGAAAGTTAACATTTTAACTCAAGCAGATAAATATTTAACTGATTTTTATTCTTGTTACTTGAACAGTCAGGGTTGCATATGTGAAGTGGTCGGCTACCTAAATTGAACAAAAAAATAAGTATCCAGTAATGTTGTATGGATTTGTTAAATGTACCTTAAGTCTTCATACAATTTATGACCAATTTTCATAAATTTTGGGTGAGTTTTAATTGTGTATTTGGACAATTCGCTCATTGATTCTGAGAATCTTGCTGTTGATACTGGAGCATTCAGGTAATTTTTACCTAGCTTTGTGATTACAGTCTGCTATAAATTAAAGGCTTTGACATACCTGTGTTGGATTATTTGGGCTACTATAGTTCCTCAAAACAAATCCAGATGGACCTGGCTAAAGTAGAGCTCATTATACTTTGAAAGCTATATACTCTTGGCTGTCAAGATCAAGAAAACAACAAAAGGTCCATTAATTAGAGTAAGTGGGGGTGGTGGTGGGGGGAAAGCCTAGAATTTAAACCAGGAGCAGTGTGTGTGTGTTTGTTTCTGTTTGCATGACCTGTGACATAATTTCTGTTTTCTGAAGCATGTAAATTATATGTATATTCTTGTTTAAAATAAAACAACTTCTTAACTATGTCATATATGTAAGGCTTCTATTATACCAGATTTCTTAATATTGGGTTAAGTTTTTGGAATATCAAGTTTTATCCCTGCTTATTGTGAAGTGCTGGACAAGAATATTCTGAAATTGATAAGAATTCTGTTTGTTTATACTTCATGTTACACATTTTATTACCATAGAACTACTGTGTTGTGTTGTCTTACTAAAATTAAACTAACATTTATTGATAAATTTAATATTTACTTAGTTACTAGGTCATTAGTGGTATATTTGAGTCAATTAGTTTACTGTGTATATAACATGGATAGAATTTAAAATGAAATATATTCACCTTGGTTCTTCACAGATGGTACTAGACAGGAAGAAGCCGAAGAGGAACTTAGTGAGGAAGAGCATTGGTTTGGGAACTCTTCAGAAACCCCATCAGAAGCATCTTATGGAGAAGTCCAGGAGAACTTCAAATTATCCTTTGAGGACAGGATCCAAGAGCAATCCACATCTCCAGACACTTCTTTGGGGAGCGGGACTCCTAGTAGCAACACATTGGAATTGGTGGCTGTTGAGAATGAGGCCATAAGAGATGTATTACAGAACAGGGAGCATCTCTCTTCTAGCGTATCTTCTATCTGTGACGATGATAATCCTGGGCCAAACAAGCCATTGAGTAGTAATTTGAGACGTCTGCTGGAGGCTGGTTCTCTCAAGCTAGACACTACTATCACAGTTAATGGTCGGGTTGAGTCCCCAGTAAATCTTGGCTCAAATATCTCTTTTTCTCCAGCTACACATCATGCCCAGCAGCTAAGTGTCCTTGCAAGAAAGCTAGCTGAAAAACAGGAACAAAACGATCAGTATGGCCCAAACACAGGATTCATATGGAATCAAGGCAAATGGTTGCCTAACTCAATGCCCTCTTGCAGCTTGTCTCCAGATTCAGCAATCCTAAAATTGAAAGCCGCTGCCAATGCAGTCCTTCAGGACAAGTCTCTTTCTCGGACTGAAGATCCAACAATAAGATTTGAAACCTTTCCTTCACCATTTAGTTCTCAATCAGCAAGCTCCACCTTAGCTGCATTATCAAAGAAGGTCAGTGAAAGAAGCATGACTCCTGGGCAGGACCATTCACCGCCGGCAAATTCTTTCCTTTCTCTCACCTCAATGACTTCTTCAGCAGCCCTACTCAAGGAGGTGGCTGCAAGAGCTGCAGGCAGCCTTTTGGCTGAAAAGAAAAAGTCACTGATTGTAGAAGATCCCCTGCAGCTTTCAGACATGAAGCAAGAGAAAGTAATTCCACCACAGTCTTTGGAACTATTGTTACTCCCAGCCCCTAAAGGAAGAGCTTCTAAAACCACAAATTCAGGTAGGAGTTCTCATTTTGCTCTAAACTCTTTATACTTCTTCATCTCTATCATTTGCATTATACAGAAAATATAACTAAACAGAAAACAGCAAAAATACTGTATTCACAACAAACACTCCAGCCACCTTGATGCCTGAAAAGGAACTATTGTTTCAAATATTTTTTGTATTATGAGCAAAAAAACAACATATCTGGAAAATCCTGTATGAAATTTAATAGGGTAAATTGAATAACTTTTTATGTTTTACAGTACAGAATATTATGTTTTAATAATATATTTATCACAAAGAGACAATTTATCAGATTGTTTTGCCCTAACAACATGCTATTTCTGTTTTACTTTTTCACATTTACATGGTTTTCTTCAATGCATTGTGCCCAAAACCATGGTTGCAACTCATGAAGCTTGGAAAACATACTATGCCCATGTTGGCGAACCTATGGAATGCGTGCCAGAAGCAGCACGCAGAACCATCCCACAAGGAATGCACGGCCTCGCTGGCTCCTCTTCCGCATTCCTGTGCACACACACGCACCATTCAGCTGGCTGTTGTGTGTGCGGGAGTGGCGAAACCCGGAAGAGCAATGTTCCATTGTGCATGCGCAGGCCGGCACCTGAACTTCCGGGTTTATGTCGCATGCATGCACGATGGCCAGCTGTTCGTTGGGTGCACGTCCATGCCAGAAGTTCAGGTGCCGGCTCGCGCATACACAAATGACCACCGCTGTTTCTGGGTATCTGTGCTCCCCCGCACGCAAAGGCCAGTGGGGTCATGCGGTCAAGACGGAATGTACAGGCCGGCGTGCAGTGAACATAAAAGGTTAGCCATCACTGCCTTCCACACTGCATTTTTTATCATTTGAATCTTCCAAGTGAGCTTCAAGTACTCCTATGTAGCAGAGCATACTGCCATGAGGTAACCAGAGCAGTATCAACTGTCTAAGCAGCCTTTCAATCAAGAAAGGGCATAACTGCTACAAAAATATTGTATAAAGGGTTTCTTTTTTATAAATTTTATTGAAAGGTTTTTAACCTTTCAATAAAAGCAAGAACAAGAGTATAAAAGAAAAGGAAAAACAGGTAAAGATACAAGAAAAAAAATGCTAAAAACAGAGCGAGATAAAAAAGAAAAGTTAAAGAAGCAGTTTCTGATCTTCTTTACAGCAGTTATAAATCAACATTCTATCATTTTCTCCCCTTTAGAACTACATTATATACTTCCCTTCCCCCACCACCATTCAATGCATTTTAAATCCAGAAATCATCAGTTCATTTTTTTTCCATTTTAGCAAAAATGTCCACAAAAAGATTTCTAGTCTTTTATAAAATATTTATTGTTTTGTTCGTAATCTAACAGGTCAACAGGCCTTTCTGCAAGTTCTGCATGTTCATAGTCTACTTCTCCATTGCTGGAACCTTCTGTATTGTCCCATCTTTGTACATATAGGAGCATATATGTAAAACCAGTTGTCCACAAGTTCTTTCTAATTGTCTGCCCATAAATCCTAATTAAAAAATGTGGTTTCCTATGAATATTAATTTTTATAAATTTATTGCATCGTATGCATTTGTTTCCAGTACTCTTCCCCCCCCCCCCCCGCTTTTTCACATGTCCACCATGCATGATAAAACATTCCTTCATGTTTTTCATATTTCCAAAGTAATTAGTCCCTTTATACATCTGGGAAAATTTCGCTGGTGAGCTGTACCAATTTCTCGGGTGACCTGAATCTCTGGTTCATCATTTTATAACAATTCTCTTTTAAATTATATGACAGTGTGAATTTTAAACTTCTTAACCACTTCCTCTCCTGTTAAAACCAAAGTCCTTCCCCATTTTGTCATACACCCTTGAACCTATTTTTTCTGTTTCAAATCTCAATCAAAGTTTATACTTTTTAGCAATCATGTGCTCAACATTTATAGATAATTCATTTTCAAATTCCATTTTATGATATTATATATCTGGCATTTTAAAATGTCTATTAAGCTTTCTCTTAATTGTACATGTGAAAACCATTGACAACTAAATCCCTCTGCAGTCAATTATTTTCTCAATTTCCACTTATGTTCTCCATTTTCCTGTACTAACAAATCTTGATATATTAACTATTTTTCTTTGCCCATTGTTTATGTACAGTAAAATACTTCTTGTGCTGATGCCAATAGAAGAATTTTTGGACAAAGACTGGTTCTGTATTTCTTCCATATTCATATGTCGTGCTCCTGATAATGATTTTTGAAATCTACATTAACTTTGACTTTATCAGTCCATTAAAAAAAACATGCCACCCAAACCTCAGGTTATTCTCTTCTAGTTCCAGCATTCTCTTATTTCTCAACAATAGTCATTCTTTCATCCAAACTAAGCAGAATACAAATCTAGATATACTATATCTTTTTGCCACTGCTGAAAAGCTGCATCATTAGTCAAAACAGGTATTACTTGAAAAAAATCATTCTAGACAGTACATTAATTTTTACCAGAGAAACTCTTCTCAACTATGATAATTGTAACTTTCCCCATCTTGACATTTTCCTTAACTTTACATAATGACATATATTTTTTGAAATAACATATAGTTCATGATTCATAGCAATATCTATATCTTTAATTTTTTTCTCAGTCTTAAAGATGTTGCGCTTCCATCTCTTATTCATTGTTAACATCTTTGTTGTTGGTTATTTTAAATCTAGCCAACGCATCAAATTCCTTTAGTTTTTCCAATAATGTTCTATTTCTCTTAAATGGTTTTCCAATATTAAAACTAAATCATATGAAACTGCCATTGGTTTATATGTTTCTCTCATCCAGCAATTTCACATAGATGCTAAATGTGAAGAGACTGACAGGCTCTGTAAAACTCTCCAAGGGGGGGGGGGGCTCTGCAGGCGCTTTCTCCCCCTTCTCTTCCTCCATCAATAGTAACTGGAAGGAAGGAGAAGAACCACCATAAAACAATGGTCTAAATTCCCAATACTGTTAAGAAGCAATGAATAAAATTGATCACCAGGTGACAAAATGTATGGTAAAAGGTGAATATATTCTAATGTCTACCATAAAATATGAATTTATTCCTCCTTATGATTCAGATTGTTTAACATCTAATTGTCTAATATTGTTCCCATAAAATTTTAGAAATACTGTTCAGTGCTATTGTGAAAAGGGAAAACGTTTAAGAAATTTCACCAGAATTTATTTTTTAAAAGTAGTATGCTGGTTAAACAAAGGAGTGAATTTTGAGCATTGCCAGTTTATTTCTGGTCTGCTACACAAACATTTTAGTAACCATAGCTTTTTTTCCAAGATTAGCAAGAAAGTGGATTGCCACAGACTTCTGGATACCCTGCATAAAACTTGGAAAGACATGTATGAATGTAATAAAATCTGACATCCTGCAGTGAAATCTGATAATCCATATTGACAAGATGAAATAGTCCCATCCATAATGTATAATATATGTAATGTTTTTATCCTGTTAAGATGACTTTATATAGGCTAAAAGTAATAGACAAAACAAAATATAATCAAACAGTGAAAAAAGAAGGTCAAACAAAGCATATGGCATTCCAAGTACTATGAGATTCCCATTATCATAGTATTATTCTAAATTCTAAAAGGGCTAATAGAAATTCAAGAACGTTTGAAATACTACATTTTACTCACACAAGAAGGAATATTTCATGATCCATAAGCTAAAAGTTAAGAATTGGAGTAGCTTTCATAAAAACACCATTGTTTTTTGTGCAAACTGTCCACATGCTATTTGCACAAAGACCCAAACAGCTTTCAGTGATAACAAGATTGTGTGCCTGGCCCCTTCCAAATTGTGCAGTGTTCTACCTGTTGCAATTATTTCCACATTTGTATAAGCAGTGGCACTCAAGTCAAGAAGTCATGTCACGAGCATAGCTGAAGAGAGCGTTTGTTGCTCCTTGAAAACCATTTTCCTCTTCACTTTAGCAGGGTATTAGGAGGCTTGTTATTCACAATCTCATGCTTATGCCATCTTTTACACACAAAGTAAATGAGAGCCTTGAACCAGGAGCATAACACAGAAACAGAGCTTAAAGATTGTTCCTGGTCAAAAATGCCAACATTTTTGGCAGGAAGTTTTTGAAAATTGACTTCTAGTTCATCTGGAAGACCCCAAGCTAGGGGCTGTATAAATGTTTCAAAAGAACTACTTTGAAATGCAAGGGAGCACATATGAAATACTACATTTTGAATAGTTAAGGCTCCTGTGTCTTTTCCCAAGTTCTTGTGGATACTTCAGGATGCTAGGAAGGGCTGTGCATGCACATGCATGTGGAGACGGCTGAAAGTAACTTGAAGAAAAGGCTTGTGTGTGTGTGTGTTTGTTTGTGTGTGTGTGTTTAAAATGCTTCTTGTTCTTAACAGAATGAAAAGCAGGTCTAATATGAAATGCATATACTTGAAGATCTTTTGAAATTATCCCTTGTGGATTGAAGCTTCTTTGGTCACCTTTATTTCCCAATTCATTTTCTAAATATTTGAATAAAGATGAATGAGACATTAGTGTTTCTGCAGGTGATATGCTACTGTTGAAATACCGAATGCTATGCAACATCCTCAACCCTCTTGATGCAATGTGTTGAGTTGCATTTTCCTGATAGGGGCCTCGAGAATCCCAGGCATGGGATTCACTCTGTCTTCTAGCTCTACAGACTGGGTTGTAACTGAAGAGACACCCCTTCTGCTGACGCTCCCAGTTTCAATTCAGTCTTGAGCTTGTTAAGACTTGTTGAGAGTGTTCTCTGTTTGGAAAGGAAAATATTGGATAGAGATTGTCTTTGTGACAGCTTTTACAAAATTTTCTGGCAGTGGATGAGCCATAGGCTTGACTTTGCTGCACTTTCACCGCATCACTGACCACTGCGCAACAGCTGTTGTGCGCTTCAGCAGTGGCTGCCATTAGGTGAGCCTTTCGGCTGCAGCCACCATTATCGAAAACTCGACCAGGCAACATGAAGAGTTCAGGGCCCAAATCCACTGCGGATTGCACTTGCATGAGTCTGGCACGCAGAGCAATTGGGGCTATGGGAGTGAGGGATAGTGAGCGCCATTGGCAGGCGATCAGTCCCTTTCTCTTTCTTTTGAGCTGGGCAGTGCATGAGAGCGAGAGTATTGCCCATGATGATTTGGGTGCCAAGCTATTTGGCGCATAGCAGCAGTCTTAGTGGGTGGCAGCTAATGGTGCTGGTGGCCATTTTGCACTGCCTGATATATTCCCAGCAAGTTTCCTTGTGGATTGACACACGGATTGTTAGAAAGGCTTGGTTTCCAACCCTCAACTATGAAGGCAGTCCTCGGGAGGCAGTGTGAAGGGCCCTGGGTCTGAATCCACTATAGGATTCTGAGGTGAACAGAATTGCAAAGGCCACAGGGAACTTGGTGCAGCAGGACTGGTCACCTACTTGACAGCACGCACCATTTTATCCCAGAGGGTGAAGGTTCGGAAGCCTGACACACCACTCTTGAGTTCAAAAGGCCTACTCAGTGCAGCTTGCCAGAAGGCCTCGGATACAGGGCTGGTATTGAGTTGAGCTACACCCGCTTAGAGCTGGATTACAACAGCGGTGGCTGGCAGGCTCCTACGCAGATTACAAGGTTGGCTGCAGTAAGAACTGCAGACCCAGCAGAGCGTGGGCTCACAGAGTTACAACAGCAGCTGCACAGGACTGGTGACATATACTGACCTTCCAGCAGGATTGCTGGTCAAGGTTTTCCTTGAATAAGGAGCATTCAGTGATAATTTATAGATATTGGGATGGCTTCAGACGCCTCATTTAATGATCCTATGGACTGAGGACTCTCTCTCCCACGGGACGATTAGGGGCAGTTCCAAACGCCATTATCATAAGGCTAAGAGTGGGAACAAGGATACTGCAGCTAAGCTAAAGGCCAAGGCGATATCCATCAGGAGGCCTTCCAAAGCCCAGGAACAGTCAAAACAGCAGTTACAGGCTTCCGGGTGGAGCCGCGCCGGAGACAGCTGATAGCTGTCAGCGCGCCGTCCCGTTATCGGAGAAATCGGCTTTTTA
>JANHFM010006417.1:25965-38341 GCA_032468115.1 Grayia smithii
GAATCTGGATTCAACCTTCCCTCCCCCCCCCCCCCCAGTAAAGGAAGAATAGAACTTTGAATTTTATTTGGGAGAGGGAGGGAAAGTTATAAGTGTGTGGAGAAAGAAAGGTGCATATTAGCTTTTTTTTCATGAACGAAGGAAAATCAGCCTGAGAAACACTCTCTCTCTCTCTCCCTCCCTCTTTCTTTTTCTCTCTCCTCCCTCCCTCTTTCTTTCCACACCCCTCTTTCTCTCTCCTCTCTCCCTCTCTCTCTCACACACACTCTGATAGAGCTAAGAAGTATGTGGGGAAAATATTATTCCTATATATTTATTGAATTGCCATTTCAAAGCTATGGCATTGTGGCAGATAGCAAAAATAATATATGGCAACTGCAAGAATCAGAAAATAATTAACATTTTAAATGAATGTTCACAGACCTCCCTCAGCAATAAAGCAATAAATGAATCTCATATCTGATAAAATCTGATTAATAGAATGGATCTTTGAACACTAGGAATTAATGAAACAGCATTAATGAAACAGCAAAATGAAGCATTTTGAAAGAGATGGTTCCACAAAGAAACTTTCACTATTAAGAAGAATCTATCCTTTGGGTTACCCTGTGGTGAGTACTAAAGAAACCACCCAAACATTCCTAGGATCTGATTCACACAAACAGGCAAATTATGTTGAGATTATAGAAAGAGTACAGAGAAGAGCAACAAAGATGATCAGGGGACTGGAGGCTGCAACATATAAAGAACGGTTGCTGGAATTGGGTATGTCTAGTTTAATGAAAAGAAAAACTATGGGTGACGTGACAGCAGTCTTCTAATATTTAAGGGACTACCACAGAGAAGAGAGAGTCCATCTATTCTACAAAGAATAGAAGCAAGACAAGAAGCAATGGATGTAAAGTAATCGGGGAGAGAACCAATTTAGAACTAGGGAGAAATTTTATGATAGAACAATTAACCAGTGGAACGTACTGCTCCAGAAGTTGTGGATGCTCCAACACTGAAGAGATTGGATAACCATTTGTCTGAAAACCGTATAGACTTCTAACTGAGCAGGAGTAGGACTAGAAAATCTCCAAGATCCCTTCCAACTCTGTTATTCTGCTATTTGATGATGCAAAAACTCAATCCGAAAATTTATCTGAAGAAAGTCTCAAAGTCTTTCTGGTAAAGTACTCTGTCATTTTCATACAAGTTCTCATGGCTCATTTTCTTGTTATGTGTAAACAAGGCACATTGTGATACAAAATAAGATAGCAGACAAGTGAAAAAATTCCAACGCAATGACATATCCACCATGCTATTAAAAAAAAAAAAGCAGCATCACACAACTGGAAGAAAAAGGGTTAAAAAACAGTAAGCCAAACAAATTAAATACTTAAGATATTGGGGCAGGCGGAAGAAATGCTGTATAACTAAATCTATTTTACACCAACAAAATCCTCTTATGTATTTAAGCAGGGCTGTTTTATTTATTTTTTTCACTTGAGTGAGGTCTGTCAAGTTTAGTTTTCCTTTCTCAAATCCAATAAGCCAACATTCTAATCCCAAAAAGCCTCCAAAGCTTTAGTTTTTCCTTGCAGCAAAACCCTCTCTAATCATCCCGATTCCCTTTTTTGCATCTTTCTCAGTTTTGCACTATTTCTTTTTGAAGTGAGATGGCAAGAATTATCCGTAGTATTCTAAATGCAGTCATTAAAGCTGCTACTTATATTATTATTTCCAATCTTTCCCTTATTATTCCTTTCATAGTTCTCACATTTTCATACAGCAGCCACATCCCAGTGTGACACTTTCATCGCACTATCATCAAAACTCCAAGATTCCTTTCCAGTTCAGATCACCCTGAATGCACATATTTTCCAATATGAGTCAAGATGCTCTTATATTCACCCAACTGAATTTGTCATTTTAAAGCCTGTTTTCTTTTGCTTAGAGAAATTCCTCTGGGTTCTTCCCAATCTTCTTCTCATTTTACCAGTATGAATAATTTTGAATGTCCAATTGGTCATTCCTTGCTTCCTTTAATTTCACCTAATTTATAAATAGGTTGAAAAGACCTGGTCGGAATACAGATTGTTTATATATACTGTATCTCCACTATATCAGGGGTGGGTTCTACTTACCTTTACTACTGGTTCTGATGATGCACGCGCTTTGCGCGTGACTGGCACGTGCGCGTGCCGAACGGGGGCTCCGCGCATGCACAGTAGCTTTTTTTTGCAGAAAAATCCCTCAAAAAAGTGTTCTGCGCATACGTGGAGCGCACGGAGCACAGAGAACAGTAAGTACAGGTGCGCGGGTGGGCCCAGCTCCCGGTCACGGAGAACCGGTTCAGTGACATCACAGCATCACCGCTACCGGATCGCACGAACCGGCCCGAACCGGGAGCAACCCACCACTGCACTATATATTCCTATTTTCTGTTTTCTGGTGTTTGACTAGTTATCAGTCTGTAAGAGAACCTGCCTAAGTTTGGGGCATTGTGTAGATGAGTACTGAGATGGCCTTGAAGAAAATATGTGGTGGACTTACAGTAGCCCAAGAAAACAGTATGGTAAAGACATTCAAGACTGCTCCACCTTGATTCTTGTTAGTATTAGAAGAAAGAATGGAGAAACATTGTCAGGCTTTCTAGGTTCTATTTTAGCCTATACCAATAGAAGTGACTTCTAACATTTCATGTGGAGCCTGTTTCCCGGCATCATCTACCTTGGAGAGCTGATAGCATCAAGCCATGTAGGACTGTATAGATTAAGGTAATTTGAATTACACTTGTATACCAGTTGAAAATGCATATAGATCCTGAAGTACAGGTTTAATCTGCTCTTGCCAAATAGCATTTTGGATCAATTGTAGTTTTCAGATGGTCTTTAAAGGTGTCCCATGTAGATGCCATGCCCCAAGAGCTAGAATCCAAGAGGTGGATGAATTGGATCCCATTCAGTATTGTACCCACAGATTTCTCAGTGGCTGCCCCTTCCACTCTCCATGTCAAAAACTTTCCAGGCCCTCTTGAGCCAGCACCAATGGCTCAATAGTTGGTGCTAGGAAGTGGGGAAGAAGAACAAGAAGACTTAAGCTGTGCATTTCCATATAGAGGCTTCCTTCCAGTTACTGAAAGCAACTCAAGCATTTGGCTTCATTCTCTTTTTATTTCCTTGTTCCTAATTTCTATATCATTCTTCATCTGGGTATGTCCCTAATCAAGTATCTGGTGTTTCCATTAGCACTTCCAGGATTTTTGTTATTATTATCAGATTATGGATAATAATCTGATAATAATTGACCCATGTTTACAGCTCCACTTCAGCTGTTGGTATATTTGTGTGCAAGTATATTTCTCATTCTCCCTTACCCCCAAATTCATCTTTGATTTGATGCTCTAGCCTGCCTGTCCTATATGTCTCTTTCTTGCTCTCTTGCTGCCAATCATCCAACCAAGCACTCTCTTGATGGGTGTTTGGCTCCTAGCATCTCTGCAAGCCTTGCCCACATTTCCACCATCCCAATCTACCTGCACTCTTCTTCTGCCTCCCTGTTTTGCTTCTCCCCAGCATGTGCTTGGCTTTCTAGAGCTTCACCAGCCCTGCACACAATTGTATGCATGACACCTGTGTCTTGCCTGCTTACTGCATGATTGTTTGCAGGGGTGGGATCCTACTGGTTTAACAACTGGTTCACTGAGCGCACGCTTTGCATGCATGCATGCGGTTTGGGGAAAAGTCACCTTCCATGTTGCTGCCATCGAGTGGCAATCCACTCTGCCATGCTGATCAGCTGGGCTTCGGAAACAGAAATATAGGTGACTATAATGCAGGGGTGGGCAGGTGGGCTCACTTTAAAGTTGGAGTGAACAGGTTTGCTCACGGCTGAAAGTCGGAGCTAACAGTTCACTTGAACCGGTCCGAACTGGTAGAATCCCACCACTGATTGTTTGCCCTTGCCATTAAATCTAGACATAAAAGTAGCGCTCACTGCAGTTGCCCAGCATCAAAGTGATAAGGGCATGAATCAAGGTTGCAAGATTATTATGTAGCACTGATGAAGTTGCCTAGCTGGGTAATGAAATGTCAGCCAAGAACATAACCAAGCTCAGAGAGCACCAAGGACCCTGCAGTTCAATCCTGAGCTACAAATATTCCCTTCTGTTGAGATCCTTGTTATTAACTATTGATAAAATAAATTGCATGAAGAAATACGTATTTTTCATATTGCGATTCAACTCCAGATGAATTTTGATAAAAGTTACGGAGGACAAGACAGTTACTACTATGATAGCCAAATACATACTCTGGAATTAGATTTTCAGATAGATAAAACATGCTGCTTGAAGACAATTATATACAGATGATAGGTATTTGCATCTTATAACTGAAAAATCTAAATTCAATATTTATTCAACCATTTATTCAATGCATTGTTAGGAGCTGAAGACTTTTTAGCCATTTAATAGTGTGAATGTCAGGCATGGATGACAAAAATCTAGCAAGATCAACCAAAAGGGAAAAAAAATCCTCAGTTTGAAACTTCAGCCATAACCATTAAAAAAATATTTTGTCATGCCAAGTGCTGTTAAGGTACCAATTACCCAAACAGGTGGCTGGCCTTTATCATTAAATGTCTTTAAATGGAGACTAGAAAACCATCTGTTTGGAAGGATTCAAACTGGAATTCTTGCATTAAGCAGATTTCAACTTCAGCATTCTAAGATTTATTACTGTTTCCTGAATATTTAATAATTTCTATTCTTTATGGTTGAAATTAATAACAGATCTCAAAACTGAGAGAGATATAGTAAACCAATATGACTTAAACAAGTTCTGATCATACACTGCCAGCAAGAATGGGAATGATTGATCTCAAGGTCAGAAGATCACCAGAAATGGTCATATGATTTCTGTGGATATGATTTTCAGGAGGGAACCCCTTGGACTGCAATAAGGAATCTCTGCATGGTTCTTCTATCAGAGCCACTTGCAATGTGTAATTTAGCAATGGTCAACAAATAACCAAACAAGTATCTCTGTAGTCCCAAAGCATTAAAATAACATTAATATTTCTGAGTAGGAAGCCACAAATGCCTTTCTTTTTGTTTCTAAAAATTCTAATTCTGCAATGAGGCCTTATTCTAGCTGTTTGCAGTTGCTCTTCACATAAAAACATAAAATGCTCTTGGCAAAATGCAGTTATTTCTTCACCACAGGAGAACTGGATAACACAATTTCACTCAGCATGCAGAAAGATTAACTATAATCTTGACCACCGTATTTTGGTTGAACCTGCAGATTAACCCACTGTAAAGATGTTCGAAGACAAATAGTGGATGATAAAAAGACGGATGGAAAATTAAAAAAAATATATCAAAAAGAAGTCAACAGTTAGCCATACAATCACTGATCTGGAAGAAATCTTTATGATCATCAAGTTCAATTGTTCGCTTAATGCAAAAATTTTGAAATTATATTATCTCTGACAGATGGTCAGTCTCTAAGTACAAGGGTCCCCAACTTCCAGGGTTGGGGCCCCTGTACAGGGCTGTAGCTGTTTGGAACTGTAGCTCTGCTTGCACTGAACCATCCACCCCCCCTCAGGTCCACAAAGCCAGAAAGGTTGGGACCATTGCCTAATAACATTGAGTTAAGGAAAGTCTGCTATCTCTTGATGCAGATTTATCCAATACCAAAATACAAAAGATTAACTAAGCTCTGCTCCAGGTCTGCTACAATACAAAAAAAAAAAGTTTGCTCCAGATATGCTAGTGATAGATTTTGGTCATGAAAATAGAAATTCCTGAACTCCATCACTATATTTCCTCTTCATGTCTGGGCACAGGAAGTCATATTGTGGGTTTTCTTGGGTCTCATCTTCTCTATATTCCTATAGCTACATGATAGTGGCCATATTAATGGATTTTAATAAATATGAGAAGGGATAACTCATCACTGGTTGCTCTTTTCCAATAAAGGCTGTCTTCATAATTTGCCATGTGGAAGCCCAGCATCACCTTCTATGATCAGTATTACTATCAAGATTTATATTCTCAGCTCATAAGCACATTTTTCATTTAAAACACACTGTTTAGATTTGCTGTCCCCCTCTTCATTCAGTGATTGGTCTAAACTAATTCTTTTTGGACTTTGTATGAGCACATGTGAATATCCTGCCACTGTCTACTTATCAGCCAATATGCAACCATATTCCTTCATCTTATTGCCAATCCACTATCTCTGCAACTCTAGCTGCATCTGCCTATCTGTGATTTCTCAGCAAGAGCCAGGTTTTTGCATCCATTGGCTCTGCATTCCTGGCAAAGCCCTGCCGAAACCAGAGCTGCTACAGCTGCCAGGGTTTATTTACACACATTCCTCACTTAAATTGAATTAATGAGCATAATTGAACTCAGGCAATGTCCTCTGTAGTTCTTATTTCTCTTTGCTCCTTGTGACATTTCTTTTCTGGGACATGGAACTGCTCTTGTTGTCTTAAAAGGGGGAAAAAAAGTGGTGGTATGTCTCGTATAATAAGGTATAATTGTTAAAGTGCTTCCCATTCAAGCTATATAGCCTTTGACCAATCAATTCCATGGTTTACTGCTGCTGCAGCCCTATTTATGTCTTGTAGATTTCTACTGGATGTACACCTGAGTAAATTATTGTAGAAATGCAGCTTAAAAGTTTCAGCAAACACAGAAAAGACTAAACTAGGATTGAGTTTCTCAATTTTAACATTTATGATTTTTAAATTTAATTTAATTTAATCAGGCTGTTGAATTTCTTATTGATGATCTCTGCTTATTATATCAAATGGCATATTTGCTCAAAATCAAGGATACCATGTCATTCAGGGCAATGCAAAGTTGTAGAGTCTCTCATACATTCCAAAAGAATTTAAGCAACTCTGGTTTTCTCCACTTAGCTTTTGCAGGCTCTTAAATGCAAGTTAAGAAACATGTTAAGGGATGTGGTGGCTCAGTGGCTAAGATCAGAAGGTCAGCAGTTCAGCGGTTCAAATCCCGAGTAATAGAGTGAACTCCTGTTACTTGACCCAGCTTCTGCTAATTTAGCAGATTGAAAGTATGTAAAAAATGCAAGTAGAAAAATAGGGACTACTTTGGTGGGAAGGTAACAGCGCTCTGTGCACCTTCGGCGTTTAGTCATGCTGGCCACATGACCACGGAGGTGTCTTCTCCATGGTCATGTGCTGGCTCCTCGGCTTAGAAACGGAGATGAGCACTGCCCTTAGAGTTGGAAACAACTAGCGGGGGAACCTTTACCTTTAACTTGCATGTCTTCAAAACTAAAGAAAATCCCTTCAAACAGATAACTGTATAGCAGAAGACTCTACACTGTATTCATCCAATGAGTGAAATTTTTCTGCATTTGCTGTCAATGGGTATGCTTGAACTCATTATTGGACCACCAGAATTCCTGTGTTTTATATATTTATAGAGTTGGTCAAACGTTTACAACCTGGGAACATTATGAATGTAAGATTTTACACCATCACTCCCCTCCATTCAATAAAATCAAGATTGATTTGCCAAACTGGATCAGAAGTTTTTTACTTAAAATAAGATTGTGGTAATGTCATTTCTGAAAAAAATACATTCTTAGTTTAGAATTCAAACTTTACTCAGTCTAAAGCAGTTCTGGATCTTTAACTGATCCAACTCAGAAGTATTCATTAATACCTTGCTAATAAATTTGTAGAGATCCCTGTTCTCCATGGGCCATGGATTCTTAACCTTTCTGTTTGTATTTTGCTTTCCTCATAGTTCTCTGCCAACTTCACTGACTCACTTGAAAAAATGATGTATTTTCCCTGACTCAACTTACTGCAGTAAATTTCAAAAATAATTCAGCTAAGTCTATTAATAACCAGCTCTGTAAATTTGCAAGATATTTACTACTCAATTACTATGTTTCCTTTTCACCAGAACCATATAAGGCAATGATATCAATCAATGCTTACCGATAGCTATGATAATAAGGCCAAAAACTCAAATTCAATCTAGATAAATCAGAGCTTTTATTAATACATCTGCCTAGAAGAATGGTGTTCAATCTGTTTTGAATGGGGTTGAAACCACTTCTAAAGGAAGAGGTTCATAGCTTCTTGGGGATTCTTCAGGAACAACGTTTGACACTAAAAACACAAGAAATTTCTGGGGCAAGATGCAGCTTTTGCCAGCATAGATTGGTGCATCAGCTGGATAGATAGCTTCATTGCAGTAATCCTTCTATAGATTACTGCAATGTGTTATATGAAGGAATGCCTTTAAACACAATTAACACAAAATGCTGAGGCAAAAGTATTGAAATGGATAAGATGAACACAGTTCATGTGGATCACAGTGAATCATAGTCCAACACAAGGTACTTGTTTTATCGTAGAAAATACTTCAAGTCTTAGAACCACAGCTTTTGACTTGCACGTTCTTCAAAGATTCTAGGGCCCCTCTTAAAATAATGTAGTGTTTTCAACCTCAGCAACTTCAAGAAGTAGGGACTTCAACTGCCAGAATTCCTCATCCAGGCTGGGAATTCTGGGAGTTGAAGCCCATACTTCTTAAACGGCTGAGATTGAGAAACACTGGGCTAAGGCATGGCAAACTACAACCCAAAAGCTAGACTTCTCAATAGTTAACCCAAATTTTAGAATGCCCTGCCAGGGAGTTTTGTTTACCTATGTTTTTAATATCTTTTCATACCACGCAAAAATATTTTTATTCTCCCAGAATTTTTGTAATAATGCTGCTGTGGCTGTGATGTTTAACTTCTGTTGCTCATTATTTCTAAGTTACTTCTTTTTATTTTATTCCCTTCTTTTTTCTCTTTGTGGTAATGTAGGATCAGGAAGCTTCAGGTTTAAGTCCACCCTCTGTCATGGAAACTCACTGGGTATTTTTGGTTTCATCACTTGCTCTAAGCTCCACAGGGTGGGGCAGAATATACATATAAAAAGCAAACAAATCAATATATTAGATTTTGTTAATTGTACATTCTTTTAGTTAACTTTTATTGAAAACCATTTTGAGATTTAAAAAAAAAAATCAGGATACATAGGTATTTGGGGTTGGGAGTTGTTTTTACTCTGTGTATATTGGGTTTTTATATTTTGTAAGCCTCCTAGAATCACTGAAAGTAAGTAGTCAGCCATATATATTCTCTAAATTAATAAATAAAACATGTTCATATAATTATGACTGTCTCTAAATACTGGAAAGGAATAATCTCAAACAGGACAATTACCCCCATTTCCAGTTTATGTGATTCCCATCAGCAACTGGATTAGATAAACATTTGATCTTCTTAGAAACTATTTAATCTTCAGATGGCTATGTGGTAGGCACCTGTTTTCTCATTATGAGTCATATAAGCCTATACAGGCTGTCTGATGAAGACTGACTGTTTCCTCAGCTTCTCTGTGGCCTGCAAACATTTGTGACCAGACCACACTCAGCAGAGCTGAAATGGGCAAGTTCAGGATCACTGAAGGCAGGAATTCAAACAAATGGAGGTCATAACACTGATGTTAGCCAGCCCTATACAAGACCATCCTTTCTTCCCGCCCTTCTGGTTGAGAGAAAAAAGGAGCAGCAGTCAAGAAAATATAAGCGTACATTCACTTCAGCCAATAACATGGAATAGTTTTACTTTAGAAGCGGTCAGTAGCCGTCACATTTAAAAATCCCTGGATTGCTTCACCTTTGTAACTCAATGAGAATTACATTTGCCAATATAACTTTCCAATATAAAGCCACAAAACGAAAAAGGCAGCAATGGTTCTCCCCTGCCCACGCTTTTGATTCCTAGAAAGGGAAGCATGACAGATATTTCTTGACTAGGTTTAGCTTTCTTTAATTTTTGCAATTTATTGCAGTGGATTTACTAAAAATAGCCCAGCCACAACAAGCATAGGGTTTACCCCCGCCCACAATTATAAGTTCGGGTTTTTTTAAAAAACTGAGACCAATCATTTATCATAACAGCAAATTTCTTAAAATAAGAAAGGATTTAAAAATAGCAACATAAATAATAAAATCATGGTCTGCAAAATTGTTTTGGAATGGGCAAAGCAGGAGTTTCTACTTCTTTTGGTTCCTTGTTCCAGCCAAAGCTGCTACCACTCCTTTTGGTTAAGTCCAGCTCACAGCTTGAAAAACTCCTGAATTCACTTCCATAACTCTGCAAAGGCATTTACTCTTCATTATGTTATGCCTTCCATCTGCCTGGAGCGCAGTCCAAGAAACATTGGAAAGACACATCAAACAGACCAATGGACCATTAACAGTGAAAGCGAATAATATTGGCACTGGAATTCTTGTGCTGGTAGACAGAAATCTGATTTCTGACTTAATATGTGAATGAAGATTTTTTTGCCAACTAAATAGCAATAGCAATAGCACTTACAGACTGCTTCACAGTGCTTTACAACCTTCTATAAGCAGTTCACAGAGTTAGCATATTGCCCCCAACAAACTGGGTCCTCATTTTACCCATCTTGGAAGGAAGGCTGAGTCAACTTTGAGCCTGGTGAGATTTGAACTGCCAAACTGCAGGCAGCCAGCAAATTGCAGTCGGCCGGTAAAATTGTGTTTTTACATTTTTATGTTTTGAATTTTGAAAACCTCAAGAATGAAATGAGTACAGGCAGTGGTGCGATTCAAATAATTTAACAACCAGTTCACCCAGGGTCAGTTTGGCCATCATGGGAGGTGTGGCCCATCCCCTTTGTCCAGCTCCACTGCACATGCAGGACAAGCCTCTCGCAATGGCTAACCTGACCCTGGGTGAACCGATTGTTAAATTACCTTCCCCCTGCTATCTAAGCTATCAAAATGGATCCTGGGTGCTGTGCTGCAATGGAGAAACAGGCAACGGAGCTGCTGGCATGAGGGAAGGAGGCGGAGCAAGGAGAAGAAAGAGGGAAAGCAGCCTTCTCCTTCCCTTGCACCGGCCGCTCCGTTGTCTGTTTCTTCATTGCAATGCAGCGCAGTGCCCAGGATCCACTTTGATAGTGGGGGGAGGGGTAAGTTAACAACCGGTTTGCCCGAACCAGTGAGAACTGGCTGAATCCCACCATTGTGTACAGGTACTGGTAGTTCTCAACTTATAACCAGTAGTTTAGTGACTATTTGTAGCAGTGGTGGGTTGCTCCCAGTTCGGCCTGGTTCGCTCGCCGATCACGTGCAAAGCGAGTGCATCAAGAGAACCGGTAGTAAAGGTAAGTAGAACCCACCCCTGATTTGTAGCTACAATGGCACTAAAAAAAAGTGATTTAAAATTGGTCCTTGCATTTATAACTATCACAACATCCTCATGATCAAAATTTGGGTGGCTGGCAACTGGCATTTATTTGATGGTTGCACCATCCCGGATCACGTGATTGCCATTTGCAATCTTCCCAAGAGGTCTCCAACCGACAAAGTCAACAGGGGAAGCTGGATTTGCTTAACAACCGTCGGAGTCACTTAACAACTGCAACAATTCACTTAACCATGGCAAAACAGGTTGTAAAATTAGTTACATCTCACTTAACAACTGCTTTGTTTAGCAACAGAAATTCTGGTCCCAATTGTGGTTGTAAATGGAGGACCAGCTGTAGGTGACATATACATTTTTTGTAAAGAAATAAGTAAGCAAGTAAGTCAATACTGGGGTGTAAAATGTGAGAGATTAGACACGAACAAATCACAATTGGAACAGTCAGTTTTCTAAGCATGCCCAAGGAAATAATAAAAGTACGAGGAAATAAAAAGACAAAAAGAAAAAAAATGTAAAGGTGTTGAGAAAAATATGAGGACCTGGTGTAGCTCAGTGATGTGAAGAATAGTAGAATACTAAGCATAAGATATTAAGGCCAAGAAAATGGTTTTTGATTCAGTGAAGCTTTGATCGAATTGCCCCACTGAATCAGATTAGTGAACTGAAACAGAAACCCTCTTTGAAGCAGCAAATTGAGTCGGGGGCTTTGAAGCTTCTGTATGCTCATGGATAAGTTACTGTATTCACAGAAGTCGCCTATCTCTGGTATGTTGTCTCTCTGCACAATCCTGTTTTTGCTCCCTCTGCTAATTATTTAAGTAATTAATATAGCATACTGTACTGACAAGAAGTCTTGGCAGAAGTGAGAGAGTCCTTTCCAGGAAGAACCAAGCTTGCTAACCCTTCTGGTGGACATCCCAAAACAGTGATCAGAATCAACAAATCATACAACCTGAAAGATATATTTATTTATTTATTTATTTATTTGAATTTATATGCCGCCCCTCTCCCGAAAGACTCGGGGCAGCTCACACAGGTTAAAAACAGAAAAGAAAACATACAAAATATAAAATTAGAAATTGAAAATAATTTAACAAAAAAGA
>JANHFM010006417.1:38441-51167 GCA_032468115.1 Grayia smithii
TAAAGCTACTCTCAGTTTGAAGTAAGAACAGCAAATTAACCCATGAGTGGAGTCTCCAGGAATACGTCGAGAAGGGACGTTCATGTAAGCACAACATCCATTCTCTCTTGGACTGTAGTTTTCTCAGCAGGCGCTGGTTGAATCTTTTATGCATGTTGTGGCCCACTGTAACGCTTGCGGATATTCCTCCTTTCAGAACTGAAGTGTAATCGCAAGGAATATGCAATATTTCTAAGGGATATATTCGTTTTCTGCTCTCACTGAATATTTTTGCTTTTCTCACCTATCTTTGATTTGGTGGAATAGGAAAGGTATGGAACAGCAGTCACTTTTTAAAATAACATTTGAATAAAGAGTCAAATTAACTTTCTAAATACAGTTTAAAAAAATGTAATTGAATCTTTTCAATTACAGTTTAGAATATTCTAACTCTTGCAGCAAAACAATTTCTATTTTACAAACTACCTTTTTTGTTTTGCGCATTCAAGTCAGTATTGACCCTTGTTGACCGTGTGGACTAGTCCCTTCAGTTTTCTTGGCAAGATTTTGGAAATGGTTTGCCATTGCTTTCTTCCTAGCATTGAGAATGATTGGCTACTGATATTTACCTTCCATGGCAATTAATACATGTTCCAAAATTGGTTGAAGGATTTCCTTTGTCTCTTTGGTCTTCCTTAGTGACTTTTGCTTAAGATTCATTATTTTACTGACACCAGATATCTTCTGTCTGTTTAGTTTTAAACTAAAAGGTGGTATGCTATGTTAAAATTTTCTGAGCAACAGTTCTAATAGCCACTCAATACACGTGCTTTAACTTACACTGATGATAATGATCTTGCCAAAAATGCTGTGACGGAATATCCTGATCCAGAACAAATTGTTCTAACACTTGTCTGATCTTTAATACTTGTAATATTTTGTCCACAATACCTCAAATATTCCTGATTTGTAACTTCTTGAAAAATCTGAATAGATTCTCCTATTCCACCAGGTACACTCCAGTGGGGCGTTCCTTCTTCTCTCCCCCTGAAGGATACTATCACCCGCTGGGAGGAGGTCGGGAGGTCTGGTTTGGATTCCATCAGTCTGTCAGGCCTGCCATGTGGAACATGATGCTCAATATAGATGGTATGGAAGAAACCTGTTTGCTTAAATTACCCTAAATCTCTCCTGAGACTCTTTTCTCAGTATCCCGCCTCCTCATTTTTTTTTTAGTATCCGCAACTGCTTTCTACCGTGCTCAGCCTATTATTGAGTTCATGTGTGAAGTCCTGGATATTCAGAACATCAATGAACAAACAAAACCCCTTACGGATTCCCAGCGTGTTAAATTTACCAAAGAAATCAGAGGTACTACTTTAAAATAATAAGTTATCATGTATGTCAAATTGTGGTAAACAAAAAACTTGATTTCTGAAAATTTTGCAGTATACTTCCACCCTTAGAAAATTATAAGTTGGGCTGGTTTTGATGGCGTTTAGAGAGAACATTTTTAGCAACTGCTAGAGTTTCTTCCTCTCCCGATATCACACATTTAAAAATAAAAAAGACAAGCTTGTGGTTATACAGATGGATGTTTTGTGTGGATATCTCTCTGGCATCCCCATTTGTCTTTTAGAAAATCAGTACTTTGGGGGTTTTTGCTGCAGAAAATATGAGGGATGGCAATTATGGCTCAAAGCCAGCTCCATATCTTTCAATTTGTTGGTCTCTAATTTGTTTTTAACAGAAATATTCAACAAAAAAGTAAAAATTCAGAATAATTTTTCTCCTTTATTAATGATCACAATCCACCTCTGCTCTGTATTTAATGGGCAAGTTCTAACCTTACTACATTGCCAAAATCCGAATTAACTACTTTCCCCCACAAACTGGAAATTCTGACTATAGTATTATGACACATTTCTGTAGTATTTTCAGTGGACATTTTTTTTCCCGTTTTATGTTATAAGATTTTTTTTTCTCCATGAGCTTCCAAATAGATTTTGGAAGAAACTATTTAATTTGGGTTGTTGATTATTATTGTATCCACTCTGAGAATTTTAATTGAACAATCCAGATACAGCATCTCTATAGAAAATAAATGTAATCATGGGGAGCCCAGTAGTTTGTTTTGATCTTTGATCCTTCTCAATATATCATATTGGTTTTTGGTATGTGTGTCTTTATGTTTCACTGGATTTATAGGTTTAAAAGTGGAGGTTACTCACTGTGGTCAAATGAAAAGAAAATACAGAGTTTGCAATGTTACTAGACGACCTGCTAGCCATCAAACGTATGTATGCTTTTTTTTTTTTTTAAACTATCTTGAAAAGCCTTTGTTCTGTTTCTGCTATGGAAAAGCATTTTATAAACTGAAGGCCACACATAACTAAATATTTCATAAACTACGTATTTCAGAATTTTATAAAAATAACAAAAACCCATGCCATTCGGAAGAGGACCCAAAAAAGTGACTTTTGCTTTGGCAATATGTCAGTGAAGATTCTCAGTCATCCAGATAAAAGTCTTGGACTTCTTTTCCTTTTTTGGCTTGAAACATTTCACTGCTTATCCAAGTAGACAGACTTGAAAAGGCACTTGGATAAAAATTTCAGATCAAAATGAAAAGAAGTCCAGTTGCTAGGACTCAATTTCCAGATGACTTGTGCTTTTTGGTTGTGTCACTTTGTGATGGAAATTCAGTCCCAATTACCATAGTTAAGTGAGGACTACCTGTATTTACATAATTAATGTACAACGATGGAGAAAACTTGATATCTGGCAGCCATGCATGTTTCTTCAAATGAGAGAAGCTACAGATAAGCCTCTTGATATCACCCAACAGGCATCTAGCGGTGATATAGGACTAAGTAGTCCTTCATCTTACATGAATATTTATACTATAGCCTCTTTTAATTTTAACTTCTAGCTAGTTTGACCAACATTATGCATTTTTTTTACCATGCTGTCCCTAAGTATTGAAATTTTAAACCTGTTTTTTTAAAGTTAGGATGCTAAGATCCCTTCCCTGGAGCTTGATATCATGTATTTGGAATACTACCCTCCCAGTCATACTGCAATCCATCTCTGACTGCTTTCAGTTTTTATTAATTTCAGCAATATGACTGTTGGGAGAATAATTTTTTTGCTGCTTTTATTAAATAGTTGAGAATCCAAAATAGTTGTTTATGTTCTGATACCATAGGCAAACCTCTTTCTTGTGAAATGAATATATATTTAATTTATATTTCTACTTACAGGTTCCCTCTGCAGTTGGAAAATGGACAAGCTATGGAATGTACAGTAGCTCAGTATTTTAAGCAGAAATACAGTCTGCAACTGAAATACCCGCATCTTCCATGCCTCCAAGTTGGGCAAGAGCAGAAACATACTTATTTACCCCTTGAGGTAAACACCTAGGTGGTTCTAGTCCTCCGTTCTGTTCCACTGCATCAGACTTGTTCACCCTGTGTCTTTTTCATTCTAGGTGTGTAATATAGTTGCAGGACAGCGTTGTATTAAGAAGCTAACAGACAATCAGACATCAACTATGATCAAAGCAACAGCACGATCTGCACCTGACAGGCAGGAGGAAATTAGCAGACTAGTGAGTAACTGCTTGAATATATTAAATGGAGTAAAATGGTGGCTGGAAGACACTTATCACTGTAGGATCTTTTCCTGCATGAACTTTGCAAATCTTTTTCCTGGGACCCAACGCCATTTCTCACCACTGGGTTGATGAGGTTATGGTACACCCAGAATGTGGTGTATCCAAGACATAGAAGATAGGATAATAAATCTTCCTTTTGCAACAGTCCACATAATTCACAGATAACTACAACGAAAGAGCAGCAACTAAGGAACAAAGGCACACAGTAGACTGCTGGTTGAGCTACACTTACTCAAATGAAATATTCACAAGAGTTGTTGTGTCTGTCTTTAAGAAATGTTCTCTGAATCTCCAGGTCAAGAGTAACAGTATGGTTGGTGGACCTGATCCATATCTGAAGGAGTTTGGTATCGTTGTCCATAATGAAATGACAGAACTGACAGGCAGAGTATTACCTGCACCAATGCTGCAGTATGGAGGTAGGGTAAGTACTTCATAATTTTCCCCCAAACTAAATTACACAGTAGACCTCATATAGGGGCTAATGCATACTTTTAATCTGGTAGACTCTTTACTGGTAGCTGATTAAAATTTGAGGCTGAAAATGTAGTTGATCATTGAAATGCAATGGAAAGGGGTTTTATTTATTTATTTATTTATTTATTTATTTATTTGAATTTATATGCTGCTCCTCTCCCGAAAGACTCGGGGCGGCTCACAAAGGTTAAAAAACAGAAAAAAACATACAAAATATAAAATTAGAAATTAAAAATAAATAAATTAACAAAAAAATAAATAAAAATTAAGAAGAATAAAAAGAAATAAAGAGAAACCCCAGTCCCATCAGTCAAGCAGTTCGAAGAGCCATGTTTTTAGGTCCCGGCGGAAGGAGCGGAGATCAGGGGCAGTCCGAAGGCCAGTGGGAAGCCCATTCCAGAGGGTCGGTGCACCTGCAGAGAACGCTCTCGCCCCGGATGCCACCAGCCGACATTGTCTGGCTGAGGGCACCCTGAGGAAGGCAGCTCTATGTGAGCGCACGGGGCGTTGGGATGAGGGCAGAAGGTGGTCCTAATCATCATCCTATGTGAGTGATGATTCATCAGTGTGAAATCTGGCACTCCAGAAAAAGAATCTGCCCCCTCCCCCAAGGATAAAGTTCAAGGCAAATGGCACCTTGGGTGTTAGTATCATAAACTTGCTGGAAGTATAGTTATTGAGTATCAGTGTTCTAACTCTTTGGGTAGTGTATTCAGACAATTGCCCACACTGAGATTTTAGTCTCTTTATATATATTTGGCCAACTAACTGTTTAGAATTATGCAGTTCAGGCAATGTATGACTTCATACTGATGCTCAGAATTTTTTTAGATATATAATGTAATCCCATCATCAACACTGAAGAGAGAAGTTAAAGAATAAGGCTGAAATTTAATGCTGATGGTTTCAACAGTAGGTTTCAAGTAGGATTAATAAAATTGTACTGTCAAATTTCCAGTTATTTGGAACACATAGAGTTGTGAGAAATCAAAACTGGAGGTCTATCTAATTTTGCTCCTCACAAAGTCCTTCTTTGTCTGATCGACTTTCTATAATAACTGTAATAACTCTCCCCAAATTCTCTTAACTGTAATCCTGGTAAAATATATTAATGATTAGCCACATTTCAGGTTTGATACTATAATTGTCAGTTGGCTCTGGGAAAGCAGTTGAAATAATATTGGATTTTCACAGAGGGGAAATAAGTTATTTTCTGGAAAATACAACCAGGATTGTCAATTAAACATTTAGGTTGAAAGCAATGTACAGGTAGTCCTTGATTTATAACCATTCGTTTAGTGGACATTGACTTATGATGAGTTTTGTTCTTACAACCATTGCAGCACCCCCATGGTCAGGTGATCAAAATTTAGGTACTCGACAACTGGCATATACTTATGACAGTTGCACTGTCTCAGGTGATCACCATTCATAACCTTTCCAGTTGGCTTCAGACAAAAAAAAATAATGGGGGAAGCCAACTTATTTAACAACTTCAGGGATTTGCTTAATGATGGCAAATAAGGTCATAAAACGAGACACAACTCATCTAATAATTGTCTTGCTTAGCAATAGAAATTTTGAGCTCCGCTATAGTCATAAGTGAAGAACTACCTATATTCAGCAAAAGTTAAAAGGCATGGCTATGTTCCAGATTATATTCCAAAATAAAATATAATAAAGTTTAATTTTAAGGCCGCTTGATGTCTTAATTTTTTTTTAAAAAATCCAGTTTCTATATATTGAATTTGAAATATCTTGCCTTAAACGCCACTTTAAAAAAAAGGCACACAAACACAGGAAGATTTGTTATCAAGTCAGATAACTTGGCTCAGCACTGTCTACATGACTGGCAGCAATTCCCAAGAATTTCAAGTATTGGGTTGACCTGGGAGTTCTCTGCATACGAAGTGTTGGACCCTATAATGCAGTGTTTCTCAACCTTGGCCACTGCAAGATGTGTGGACTTCAATTCCCAGAATTCCCCAGCCAGCAGAGCTCTGGGAGTTGAAGTCCACACGTCTTCCAGTGGCCAAGGTTGAGAAACACTGCTATAATGGAATAACAACATAATGTTCCTCCTAGGAATAATTGAAAAAAAAAAATGGAAAAAAGTTTGTATTACATTACATTGCATTACATTAACGGCAGCCAGAATCACTCTAGTGCAAATGTGGAAGATAACCAATACACTATCTGAAGAAATAATAATTAAAAAGATAATTGAGTGTGCCGAAATGGACAAATTAACAATGGAGATTAAAGAAAGGGACTACACGGACTATTATAAAGTATGGAACAGGTTTTATACCTGGCTTGAAAACAGAAATTAAATAAAGAAATAAGTATATAAACTGAAATTTGCTATTATTATTTTGGTTATTAACGTGTGTAATAATTCTGCTTATAAAGTGTTAAATGTAGGCATATAGGATAAGCGGAAGGTTAGGAAAATGCAACTTAAATGTAATGGTCGATGCAGATTGTTGTAAAATTGTATAAAAGCATCATTAGTCTTTTATTTTGTTCTTTGATGTACATGTATGTGTTTTTGTATTTTTCTCCTTTTCCCCCCTTGTTTCTGGTTTGTTTTTTTGTGTATTACTTATGTTATTGTCTTTGTAGTTTTAAAATGTAAAATACCTAATAAAAATATTTTTTTTAAAAAAGAATAACAACATAATTCTCTGAACTGTTTTGGAAACATATATGAAAGCATATAAGGTTCACAGGATCATTTAGACACAACACTAGTAAGTAAAACGGGCAAATTGGTGAATTTACATCTGGCCTGAAACAACATCGTCCCTAAACCCCACCCTTTGAGAACATCTAGCTGAGAGGACTCATCTTCACATGTGGAAGCAGTCTAAAAATTGCTTTTGGGAAAATGTGGAAATTTAAACCCAAGTTCTCTTTATGAACGCATGCTTTTGCTTCTGCTGTTCCCCTTTCTGCCTGGAAATGTACAGGAAACTGGAGACATAACAAAAATGCTTAAAAAGTAGACCTTTGGCCACTTGCTTAGTGGTGGAAAATTTGAGTGATGTATATGATCAAATGAATGATCAAATAAAAATAATCCTTTCTCGGAAAAGACAAAGCAACAGGTCACTTGGGGGGAAAAACTCTCAAAACCAATGAATACTTAATCTTGCAGTTTAACCACAGCAGAATATTTGAGATCTTCTTAACAGAAACATTTTTTCTTAAAAAAAAGGAAGATGGTGAGATTACTATGCAATACAAATCACCTTTGTGCCTTGGAAGCCAAATACAATAAAATCTGAAAACCTTATACTAAGATAAAAACCCTCCCACCCAAACTGGAAGATACCACTAGTCCATCTGTTTCCTGTCTCGAAATATGGTTTTTACCAAAGGCTTCAAAGTTTGCCCCTCTTTGGAGAAGTATCTTGTGCTGCTACTTTAGGTAATCCTCAATTTTACAACAGTTCTTTTAATTCAAAGTTTGGTTCAATGTTACAATGGCACTGAAATATGTGACTTATCACTATTTTTCACACTTAATGACCATTGCAGCATTCCCATGGTCACCTGATCAAAATTTAGACCTTTGGCAACTGACTCATATTTATGATGGTTGCAGTATCCCGGGGTCATGTGATCACCTTTTGCGACCTTCTGACAAGCAAAGTCAATGGGGAAGTCAGATTCACTTAACAACGTGTTACTAACTTAACAATTACAGCGAGTCACTTAACAACTGTGGCAACCAAGTCGTAAAATGGGGCAAAACTCACTTAACAACTGTCTTGCTTAGCAACAAAAATTTGAGTCTCAATTGTGGTCGTAAATCGAGAACTATCTGTATTACCAACAATGATGTTGGGGGGGGGGGATTCTGATCTGAGTTGGGATCAGATCTTTAAAGAAATGTTTTGCAACCTTGGCAACTTTAATATGGCTGGGGAATTCTGGGAGCTGAAGTTCCCATCTTAAAGTTGTCAAGGGTGACACACATTGCATTAAAGATGAAAACCCTGAGGCTGGTAACCCTTGTTCACATTTCAGCATTTAGCTCAATATCCCCTTCTATTCATTTAATGTGGAGATCAATTGAACCCTTTCTCACCTCTTTCAAATACAGAAGTTAAGGAATATACAGCACTGTAGTTATAATCACCAATCAGAAGATTGGTTTGTTTATATCAGGCAACCTTTAACTGTTAAGCACTAGGTCAGGGAAAATGAGTGGGTTCCAGTGGTGGGTTGCTCCTGGTTCGGTCCGGTTCGCACGATCTGGTACCGGTGATGTTGTGACATCACTGAACCGGTTCTCCGCGTCCCGGACCCGGGCCCACCCGCGCGCCCAAACTTACTTTTTTTTGTAAAAACCATGAAAATAGTGTTCTGCGCATGCGCAGAGCACTTTTTTTGAGATTTTTTTCTGATAAAGAGTTACTGCGCATGTGCGGTAGTGCGTTTAGGTGCGCACGCAAGTGAAGCGAGCGCATGCGTGCAAATCACGCATGCGTGCGTGCACGAAGAGAACCAGTAGTAAAGGTAGGTTCCTATTATCTAGATAGACACGATCAGATTTCAGTGGCAATTTGAGGAATCTTCTTTTAACCAATACAGTCAAAAGACAAACAGAGGTAGATGCAAGCATTTCATATTGACTCATAACACGGTTGAAAATCAGTCTCAAATATAAGATCTAGCAAGAGTATTAATTAAGCCTATAACATATGCAAAGAAAGCAACCAATGAGAAGCCTTACACCCAAAGGAAGCGCAGATTGACATAAAAACAACGAATGATTCTTGTTTTCTTTTTTCAAATAACAATACATACCTCTGAGCGCTCATACGCTATAATTCTCATGTGTTATAAAATGGAAGGAATCTGGGCAGCCAGTTTTTACTAATCAAAATTCTAGGAGACTTAAGGGTCACACACACCTAGTTTATATGTATGTTTAGGTCTATACATTATTAAGGCCTATGGATTTCTTTTGAGCAGCATTACATTCTATAAACATGCAACAACTTCTCCTTTGAGACAAAGTTCACACCTGTCAACTCCATGTTCCTGTCATTTTACTGGTAATAATACAGAGCTCTCTCTCTCGCTCTCTCTATTTGTGTCTCTGTGTGCGCGCAAGCGTGAGATCAAAGAGTATTAAGTAACATGCTTGAAGCAGAAAACATTTTGTAGAATATTCACACAGAAACTAAATGCTTCTGTGTAATTTCTTTATACAGAGATTTGAATGTTATGCTGGAGCAGATGTTTAGCCACAAGTGTGACACAATCATATATATTTTCCTTGTAGCTACAACAAAATTAGGACTGAGCTCAAATTACTTGAAGGCTTCCACAACTGTTTCAGCCATTGTTAAAAAAAAAACGTTCTTGCTTCAGACAATTTTAATGTAGCTGAAGAAATGTTGGCCTATTCAGTTATAGCGTTCAGACAGTCCTGAATGACATTATTATGTAAGGAAATCTCATTGGCTGATTAATAATATTCACCATGTGATATTATTTAATTGGAACTATTCTCACTATTCCAGTAATCATTCAGATCTACAAAATTAAATACCTTGGTTAATTTTTAATTGTAACTATCCTGATTTGATTCTGTTCAGGAATAAGACTAGTAGGCATAAACAAAGGAATCAGTTTCTGGTTAATTGAGAGCACAAAGATATATTGTTTAATTCGTTAGGTATAAAAACAAGTAGAGTTAACTAATAGCTTAAATGGCATACCTAGTTGTCAGAAATAAGTCCAGTAAAGTATGGAATGAATGAAGTATAACTAATGACGATAAGATATAGGTGGACATAAAACTTAAATATATTTAGAATACAGCATATTAGCCAATACATTTGAGCTTATCACACAGGATTGTATAAAAAGACATTTAATTCCTTTGCATAATGCTTGTAATCAATTTCAGCCTAATTTATGGAAATTGGAATTAGAATCATGATGCCAAGAATATATTGAGGATGCTGTGGAATAATATCTAAAGGCTTAGTTGTTTCTCTGCCAATCACAGGGATCCTGGCAAATCCTGTTTTGTCAGCTGTCATTCTTTCTTCTCACCCTAGAAATCTGTCCATGCCAATTGTTTAAAACCCAATCATCCCCTATCTTAAACCAGAACACAAATGTAATATTTATTAGATCATTACCAGCTTTGACAGAAAATGGTGAGTATAGTTCCCTTGTTTAACAGAAATTATTAGTAACTTCAGAACTGATTAAATGACATTTAAAATGTCCTTTTTTTGGATTGGTTATTATTTTGCTTCTTTTTGAAAGGAGATATATATATTATTATTTTATTTTGTAAAAATAAATTTGTTATCTTTCTTGGTTTTACCTTGCTTTTTTTTCTTAAGAGCAGTACTGTTTTCACTGATGATTGATTTCAAACTCTATCCCTTCTCTGATCAGAATATTTGCATAAGACGTATAGGGAAGAAGCAATTAATGAAGAATTAATGAAGCTGCTTTATATAAAGATTGACAACTGCCCCCTCTAAGTTATTACACCCTACTCTCACCAGCCATGGTTCTTTGGATCTTTGCCACCTTACTTGGAAAGATCAGCGGCTTAACTATAACTTCGGAAGACAAACCATGTGCTGTATTAACAAGCCATTGACTGTGAACGAATGGTCCATGCATTCATTCATAATAGATGTCCTCTATTATGAAGATCACCCATCTTCTCAGCTGCACAGATGCACTGCAGCGTTGAGCACTAATGAATCCATGAACCATCTCCCTTTCCTTCCTCTCCACAGTGAACATAGAATTGTTCTTGCCCTTCAAGCATGCCTCCCCAACATTTTCATCCCATGGACTGTTTGCATACATGTACAGCAAAAATAGGCTAATAGCAGCTGCTCATATGCTGAGTAATTCTTACACCTGAAAGGTGTTATGGAAAGGAAAGTGAAGCTTGGATCCAACTCCAAAGAAAAAGGAAATCTTCCTATGATGGACAGTTGTAGAAATGGGATTGTAGAGACGAAGAACCAGCAAGGTGCTCAATTTACGAAGAAGGCTGGGGATTTCACAATGGTATAATTCAGACATCTCCAAAGTGAAATGCTATGCTCTTTTCCACTGCTATAAGTTTCTTAGCATGTTACGCTGTGCTACTAACATATTTGTCCCTGTTGGCAAGGAAAGACCAGGAACACAGATTTGGAACTTTTCTTCTCTCTGGGAAATATTATAAAACTGGGAAAGGAGATTTGGGCTTATGTGCACTCTAGAAACTCCTTTGGAGCTTGGATTTCATTTTGAAATCTTTTATTTTATTCATAAAACCATTTCCCTTCTATTATAAAAAAAGCAAAATACAAATGGGGCAAACATACATATTGCAAACTTTATTTCATCTACTAACAGAGAACACAATTATTTTATCACAATGGGCACAGACTGATTTTATTTTCTTATGTCCTCTTTTTTAAAAAAAAATCTACTAGTAAATCAAGTTGGGCACTTGAGTGGTTTTGACAGGATCATTATTTCGCCCTACTCTCCAAAGACTGGAATCATGACACTGAAGGGAAAAATTTCACCACCTGGAACTGAATAGCTATTGAAAGAGCAAATCCAAAATCCCACCAACATTTTAAGAGTTAACTATAAGTGACATGCGAAGCTGCCCTTCTGGTTATAATCGCCAATAATTTATTTTGCAGGTATATTTCCTTTCATTTCCACAAGTCCGAGAAAAAGAATACTCAAAATCCTGAGGAGATATATAATATGCCTTGCAAAAACTTTTGGTTAACAACTGGTGTTTTGTAAAAGAAACCACCAACTAGGAAATCTTCTAAGGATTGTTCTAATGTACAATCAAATTTGGGTCACAAATGCATGCCAATGACTAGGAGTGGATGATCTGTCAAGATCAATCTTGCTCAGATTTCTCTTTTTCTAGCTTTCTGTTTCTTCAATCCCATTTCACATCATTTGGCAGTTTGTATGTAAAATGTCAACATAACATTTTGCACATCTTTTCATAAACATTTCTTCGAAGAATACATTTCTATGCAATTCCACACACCCCTCAACATTCTTATATGTCATCTTTACCAAACTATTAATTTTTGTATGCGTTTTCCCCTCATATATGCATTTACACTTACAGTAGCTCTTGTTGCTGTTTATAATTCCTATTGCAAAATGTAAGAAAGTTTGCAAAATTGTGTTCAATGCACATGTTAATTTCAGGAAGTTTGTAAATTCAAAATAAAATGCAAAATAATTTGTTCCCAGCCCAAATCATAAATTAAACATCTGTATCCAACTAATGATGTACACAGTACACAGTAATTACCTCCCTCTTGATTCTTCCATTGATAACATTTTTGACTAAACATTTCTAAGGTTTTGAAGAATAGAATAGAATAGAATAGAATAGAATAGAATAGAATAACAGAGTCAGAAGAGACCTTGGAGGTCTTCTAGTCCAACCCCCTCTTAGAAAGGAAAACCTATACCATTTCAGACAAATGTTTATCTAATCTCTTCTTAAAAACTTCCAGTGTTGGAGCATTTACAACTTCTGGAGGCAAGTTGTTCCACTGATTAAT